>LPNX010495809.1:72850-107024 GCA_001517045.1 Pseudotsuga menziesii | reverse complement strand
TATATATTATGTTCATTACATTGCCTTCTCCTTTAGAAAATGCTTTATCTTCAAATCATATTTGTTGGAGTTAGTGCAACTTGAGAAGCTATTCTTATTGTTCTTGTATTGTACCTCCTACAAGAGATGAACTTATTGTAATCAATCATACAAACCCTCGAAGAACAATGTAGACCTTGGGGAGAAAAGCAAGCAAAAGAAAAGACAAAATATATATTATGATGCTTCCCCAAGAAAAGTTGGCCCCAGTTAAAATATTAGTGGAAAAATTGTATAAATAGAAGGCGCCCCTCCACATTATCACACACAGCAACAGCACAAGAGAAGTTCACAATTTTCTGGGAGAGAGAAGTTCGCATATTCTGCAGAAGAAGATTGTTTTCAAGGTTTCTATCTTTGGAAAGTATCTCCATATTTTCTCTTTTTTCAATGTACTCTGATCTCATAATTATTATCTCTAGACCAAAGTTGTTGGGTTTTTCTCCCATTTGGGTTTCCTAGGTGAAAAATACTTGTGTTATTGTTTTGTGCTTTGCCTATCTTCTAGTGATCCTATTGATGAATGCAATTAAGATATACTACTATAATCTTGTGAAAATCTAACATGGTATCAGAGCAGTGCTAGAAGAAACCATTGTCGAAAACTTGTC
Source organism: Pseudotsuga menziesii (assembly GCA_001517045.1). NCBI lineage: Eukaryota > Viridiplantae > Streptophyta > Pinopsida > Pinales > Pinaceae > Pseudotsuga > Pseudotsuga menziesii. The sequence continues at coordinate 106,374 of LPNX010495809.1, read as the reverse complement.
AGAACTAGGGTTTCATCTTTCAAGGCCTTCACTCAACTTTTGGCAAAAAAGGATCCTTGGAAATTCTGCTCTAAGAAGGGCACATCTTTTGGTGAAGGCAGAATTCAATTCTAAGAATTTTCAATTTTGACCGAATTCTATAGCTACAACAGAAATTAGGGTTACCAACTTTGACCTACTTTCTTCACAGTTTTGGCTCGACTTTACCACTTCTCAACTCGCCTCTCTAGGGCGCATTTATCTATGGAGTCAGTTTTCCAAAACTCCAACTTTCATTTTTGACCTAGCCTCTGCTAGGGTTTCAGATCTAGATCTGCAATCAAGATGATCAACATGAAGGTTGAAGATCGTTTGGAAGGGGCTTCCAACTTCATCCTCTGGAGATCTAGGGTTCTTCCACTAGAAGAAAATGACATATTACAGTTTGTAAATGCAAAGGTCCCAGAACTAGAAGCCGAAAAAGACAAACCTTGCTGGAGGAAGATTGATGCCAAAGTAAGAAGGATTTTGGTGGACTCAGTTAGAGACCACTTGGTTCCTCAAATCTCACAAAAAAAGATAGCGAGGAAGATGTTCAAAACCTTGAAGAAACTATTTGAACACAATAGCATCAATGTGACTCTCACATTGAGGAATAAACTGTCGAATATGAAGATGACGAAGTCCAAGAATATTGCCTCATATTTCATGAGGATCACCTGAGCTCCGGACAAGCTAAAGTCCAGTGGAGACAATTTTGAAGAAGAGGATCTCGTTATGACCACCTTAAATGGTCTCCCACCATCTTGGGAGTCTTTCATCCAAACTATAAGTGGTCGAACCACGCTGCCCAAATTTGATAAGCTATGGGCAGAATGCACTCAGGAAGAGACGAGAATAGCAGCACGCCAAAGACTTCATGGCACTCAACCTGAGGAAAATCAAGCATTCATATCTCATGCCAAGAAAGGCAAGGGAAGGGGAAGGAAGCCATACAATCACAAGCATCAAGATAAAAGATCAAGTCTTCACATAGATCAGAAGAAACAGAAGAAGGATCTATCTCAGATCCAATGCTACAGGTGCAAGAAATACAGTCATTATGCCAGTAGTTGTCGAAGTTCACACAAAATGAAGCATGAAGCTTCAAATGTTGATGTCGAAGAAGATCATCATCACAAGAAACAAAAGAATGAAGATCGTACAAAATTCTTCTTCATATCAGCTCTATCAGGTACTGTTCCCACCACTAGTGATACTTGGCTCATAGATAGTGGTGCATCTAGACACATGATGGGATATAAATAAAATCTATCAAAAGTAGTTGAGAAGGATTCCCATCTCTGTGTTGTACTTGAAGATGATGCTAACTACACTGTGAAGGGATATGGGGCTACCTCCCTTCAGCTAGAGTATAATGATACTCCACACTTCATTGATGTGCTCTACGTACCTAGTATGAAAAGAAATCTTGTTTCCATCTCAGCCTTAGAAGACAAAGGATATAAAGTAGCATTTTCTGATGGAAAAGTACTTGCTTGGCAAAAGAACTCAAGCATGGACACAGCCAAAGTAATTGGTATGAGAGAGGAGAGCTTGTATCGACTGAACACTCTACCAGTCCAAGCCCTAGTCCATGACTTTGCAAGCATGGGTGAGCTATGGCACAGAAGACTAGCTCATTTAAATTATAGAGATCTCCCAGCAGTAAAGAACATAGTCATAGGTATACCAGTGCTACAGGTAGACCATGATGGAACATGTAGAGGATGTGCACTTGGAAAGAATGCCAAGAAATCCTTCCCAGATATTGAGAGAAGATCCAAAGAAATCCTGGATCTAGTGCACTCTGACTTGTGTGGCCTAATGATAGTTGCCTCATTGGGAGGATATCATTACTATGTGACCTTCATTGATGACTACTCACGGAAGACTTGGATCTACCTTCTTAAGACCAAGGAATCCAAGGAAGTACTCAGTAAATTCAAGGAGTTCAAAGCACAAGTCGAGAATTTGTCGGGGAAGAGGATCAAGATTCTAAGATCAGATAATGGTGGGGAATACTCCTCTACAGAATTCAATGATTTCTACAAAGAAGAAGGAATTAAGAGGGAGCTTACAGTTCCCTACAATCCCTAGTAAAACGGAGTTGCTCAAAGAAATAACAGAACAATTGTGGAGGCAGCCAAATCCATGATACATGACCTGAGTCTACCCATGTTCTTATGGGCAGAAGCATCCAGAACAATTGTACATGTACAGAACAGATGCCCACATAAGATAGTGAAGAACATGACTCATGAAGAAGCTCTTACAGGAGTAGAACCATAAGTGGGTCACCTCCAAATATTGGTTGTCCAGTCTACATACATGTGCCCAAGGAGAAAAGGACGAAGTTAGAACCTTCATGCAAGAAGGGAACTTTCGTGGGATACAATGAATCTTCAAAGGCCTATAGAATCTATATCCCAGGATCCAAACATATTGAAGTTAGCAGGGATGTGACCTTTGAAGAAGAAATGGTTGTCAAGAAAGGCAAGGGATCAGACATGGAGATCGATGATGAGGAAATGGAAAGGAGGTCATCTTCCCCTCCAGTTCAGAATGAATTAGCAAAGAAAGATGAACCCATCAATCCCATTGATCCAGTCACGACAGTTGATATTCCCGAAGATATGGCAATAAGCCGAAAAAGACCTATATGGGCACAACAGACCTTACAAAATGCTGAGGGGCATGAAGCCCCACATGGTACTATCCGAGAAAGTGAAAGACCTAAGAAGCTCTCCAGTTATGTAGCATTGATGAGTCATATCATTGACTCAGAACCCACCACTTTTGAGGAAGCCTCTCAGCATCATGTTTGGAGAGATGCCATGATGGAGGAGTACCATTTCATCATAAAGAACGATGTATGGGAGATTGTACCGAGACCAGAGGGGAAGTCAGTTATAACTTCCAAATGGCCATACAAGATCAAACATGGAGCAGATGGGAGTATTGAAAAATACAAGGCCAGATTTGTTGCTGGGAGTATGATAAGACATTTGCTCTTGTGGCTCAATACACTTCCATCAGATCGATCATTGCTATTGCTTCAGCTATGGGATGAAAGTTGCATCAGATGGATGTCAAGACAACCTTTCTCAATGGTATTATTGAGGAAGAAGTATATATTGAACAGCCATATGGGTTTGTTGTCCATGGAAAGGAGTCTCATGTACACAAGCTGAAAAAGGCTCTATATGGACTCAAAAGCACCTCTTGCTTGGTATGGACGAATAGACGGTTTCCTGGTGAGTCTGGGATTCACTAAGAGTAATGCAGACCCCAACCTTTACTACAAGGTTGTGAATGATGAGTCACTGATTTTGGTACTATATGTCGATGACCTATTTCTCAATGGGAATGAGAAACTTATCGTATGGTGTAAGAAGAAACTCACCTCGAAGTTCGAAATGAAAGATCTTGGATTGATGCATTACTTCTTGGGATTAGAAGTATGGCAGAGGCAGAAGGAGATTTTCCTATGAAAATACACCATAGGTATCTTGAAAAGATTCAGAATGTTGGACTGCAAGTCCATAGCCACTCCGATGGATGCAAATTTGAATAAGCTGAGAGATTCTACTTCATAATCAAATTTGATTGATCCCACTATGTATCGCGAGCTGATTGGGTCCTTGATGTATCTGACGAATACTAGACCAGATATTTGTTTTGTTGTGAATGCCCTCGGTCAGTTCATGTGCGAACCAAGGCAAATTCACTGAACTGCTGCAAAACATGTGCTCAGATACTTACGTGGCACTGTGGGCTATGGTCTACGATACGATTCAGAATGTGACTTGAAATTGCAAGGGTTTTAAGAATCAAATTGGGTCGGATGCACTACAGATAGGAAGAGTACTTCAGGATGTTGTTCCAGTCTGGGTTCTGCAGTATTTTCCTGGTGCAATAAGAAGCAGAACTTAGTAGCTCTCAGTACTGCAAAGGCTGAGTATATGGTTGCTAGTTCAGCAGGTCAAGAAGCAGTTTGACTTCATAAACTTCTTGCAGGATTGTTGGGAAAGATGACTGAGAGACATTTACTATACTTTTGCCCAGGTACCTCTGCTCGTCCAGGTTCTCAGCGAGCTATGGGAGAAATCCCATCGACAGATGAGACAGACAGGTGGTAGATGGTCGGGTTCACATAGGTGCCTTTGCTCGTCCAGGTGCTCAGCCAGGTATGGGAGCAATCCCATCGGCAGATGAGTCGGACAGGTGGCAGATGGCAATGTGATTGCATAGACACCTCTACTCCTTCAGGTTCTTAGCCAAACATGGGAGTACCCCATCGGCAGATGAGACGAACAGGTAGTAGATGGTCGCACACACTTGCTCATCTAGGATCTCTAGCCAGGTATGGAAGTATTCCATCGACAATAAAGACGGATAGGTAGCAGAATATTTTCTCTCAGACATCTGGATAGAACAAATTCATAAAGACAACCTTCAGTACGTTTAGAGATGATAGAGACAGTATAGATGTACATATGAAACCCAGATGATCGTCATGTTGATGAAGACCAAAGAATACCTTCCTTGTTGAGAGGGAGTGTTGGAGTTTGTGCAACTTCAGAAGCTATTGTTATTGTTCTTGTATTGTACATCCTACGGGATATGAACTTATTGTAATCAATCATGCAAACCCTAGAAGAACAATGTAGACCTTGGGGAGAAAAGTAAGCAAAAGAAAAGACAAAATATAAATTATGTTGCTCCCCCAAGAGAAGTCAGCCCCAGTTAAAATATTAGAGGAAAATTTGTATAAATAGGAGGCGCCCCTCCTCATTAACACACACAGCAACAGCACAAGATAAGTTCGTAGTTTTCTGGGAGAGAGAAGTTCGCATATACTGCAGAAGAAGACTATTTTCAGGGTTTCTATCTTTGGAAAAGGATTTCCATATTTTCACTTTCTTCGTTAACTCTAATCTCATAATTATTATCTCTAGACGAAGGTTGTTGGGTTTTCTCCCATTTGGGTTTCCTAGGTGAAAAATACTTGTGTTATTGTTTTGTGCTTTGTCTATCTTCTAGTGATATTATTGATGAATGCAATTAAGATATACTGCTATAATCTTGTGAAAATCTAACAATATTTATAGAAAATATTTTATCTCTTGTTGTGGCTCGTAATGCCTTCTCGTGATCCTATGTTCTTGTAGTTGTATTAGTTGATGATATAAGATGATATCAGTTATGAAGCATTGAACAAAATTGTCTTGATGTGAATGGATCGAGCTACCCTAATTCAATTTTCTGCAAAACTATGTAGCAATAACTTATGTGGATTGAAAAATGATAAGATTCCACATTTAAACTTCTCTTCAATATAGTAGGATCTTCACTTTGTTTCACATGTTGATTTTGTCTTTGCTTAGTTCATTGATGATAATTATAATTACTAATTAGTGAGGATAAGGCATCCTTCTATTTGGGGTCATGTTTTTTTAATCTTCACCTTTCATACTTCAAGTGATTTATTGGTTGATAATATTTCAATTCAATCTATATTGATTTCCTTTTCCAAGGTATGAATTTGTATGTCAGAGAACTTTCGTATTTCGACAAGGTTGACCATTATTTCTTATCAATCATTGGTTTCTTGCTAACAAGTTCCTCTAGCTTTTGTGACCTTTTCACTTTTGAACCTCTTATTTTTGTGATCAAACTTTGACTATGATTCTTTAGGCAAGAAATCTATTCATCTTTATCAGTGATGACCCTTTCAAATTCGTTTTGCGTCTTTTAATGGAATTATGATTATCCTAAAGGAGCACCTTTGAGACATCTTTAAATTCTTTTGATGAGAGAGTTATCGAATTTGACTTCATTGTAACATCCTCCAGTTTTATCTTCTTCTTATTGGAGAAAGACAAAAATTTATTCTTCATGTTTAGGAGGAAGGTCCCCAATGATTCCATCCAAGGTGAATCCGGAATCATTTATTCCTTCTCTTTTTTCCCCTTTTTCTTCTTTTTAATCCTCTTTTAATATCTTGCAAACTTCTTAAAAAAAATTAATTTACTTTTGAATTATATACCAATAGTTTATAATACAAGTGGGCCTAATATACTTTATCAAACACAAAGATTAGTGATTCTAAAAGAAACATCATACCTTTGCTTCTTCCCGAAAGGTAAGCTAAAGTTATTCCAACAAAGTATTGCAGAATTCCTTCACTATGATCGCCGAGGAGAAGCACGCCACACTAATCAGATCGTTGACCACTTCATTTTGTGTTGTTTGTAGACAAGTTAACAAGCCCCAAAATTCTAATGGACTGTTTGCAACCCAGGAGTAAATGATAGGTTCTGGAGTTCATGACAATATCACTTCTACGATTTCCCATGACTTGGATTCGGTTTCAAATTTCAATAGTATATTATTTAATCCCCCTGTTGCCAATTGGTGACCAGTTCAACAAATAATGGTGTCTAATTTTTATCTTCCACCATGAATTTTCCCTTCTTTGCAAGACTGTGGTCATATTTCCCTTGTAGCGGCACAATAGAACTTGGTGGTGGCAGAATACAATTCTAAACTCAACAGGGAACGGATGCACGGAATAGGGTAGAGATAGAACGACTTCAGCTTGGTATCCACGATCCATTGAAGAATAAACTCATATTTCACTTTGACGTAGATCCCTAAGGCATCGATAACAGCTAACAATGTATTAAGGTCACAACAGACTTTTCAAATACCAGATTAACTATCCTATTTCTTTCTGACAGATTCACTTCTTTGCAAAACTTTTTCTAAATTTTGGCTACCTTAGAACTTGCAATGTAACCATTTATTTCGTCGCTAGAACTCTGAAAATGGTCAAAGATTTGATTTTGGTCAAAAACGTGAAGTTAAAAGAAACTCTGAGAAATGAGTAGCCAAAAGCCAGGTTAGACAACTTCTGATACAAAGGTTTATGACCAAAGATTAGAATCTGAAATAATAGATGGAAATCCATATTGGATAATAATATATAATTGAATAATGAATAGATGATAGAATGACTACAATGCCATGGGATAATATACTTATACACGACTTCTAATGAAAGGTTTCTGACCAAAAACAGTAATCTGATTCAAAGCTTTAATACCAATTAAATTAAGAATAGTTCATTTACTAACAAATACCAACATAAGAAGGAAAATAGATAGAAATCCATATATGACAATAATATATAATTGAATAACGAATAGATGATAAAATGACTACAATGCCATGGATAATATATTTATACATATTCACTGGCCACCATGGTTAATAAGTGGCATCATGTAATTAGGTCACATCCTTTAATTAGGATGTGTCACATCATGGAAAATCTATCAAACACATAAAATCAAATGCATGCCTGTCAGGACTAAATTAGTCAGACCTAATCAAAGGGATATATATATATATATATAACGCAAAGATCATCTAATCAGATACATGGAAAATCTATCAAACGCATAAAATCAATTGCATGCCTGTCAGGACTAAATTAGTGGACATGAACTTGCACCATCATGACACTTTGCTCTAAAATAATGTAATGAATATACAATATATATACACGCCGCAATAAGAACCTAATAAGACCATCGAGAGGGAGAGGGCGAGGGTGGAAACGTGAAACTCAACAAATGTGGGTGAAGGAAATAAATCAAGGGCCTTTTCAAGACCTCTATTGACTATACCACATCGCCTAGTTGAATTCAGGGCTTTACCTCGCTTAGAGCACAAATCCAAACAAGAAAATGGGAGATCTATGTAGGGCAGAGGAGATGGAGCAGGAGGAAGGACAGAATGACAAGGGACAGGGAGTGTATGAGTTCCCAGAAAAGCCCTCTTCTTCTTCTCATGAACGGTGTACAGCTGACTTACACTGCATTGATAGACTCTTATTAATACTAGGCATCTCATCTTTCTCTGTTGCCAACTACTCCCTTCAATGTTCAATCCATACGTTACTAACTTTTCAAGAATATTATTCCAATATAAGTGGTCCTATTCCGTGTCCCATGCTGGGGAGGATTATTACTCTTTCCATTCCAAATTCGTGGTTATGAATAATGTGATTCATTGTTGTGTGCACCTCTCTTATCACTTTCTCGTACCCTATTGTTCTCTGGATACAATTTGATTCTCCTACGGTCAAATCCCAATTAGTGGGAACCATTCAATGGCTTCCTTAAATGAAAACATCAATTTGCACATGGGTATAGATGGTATCTCCTCATTCTCTGTGGTATTGACCACATTTTTAATCCCTTTTTTGCATTTCGGTAGGTTGGTCCAGTACAGAAAGTTATGGGCAACAGTACGTTAGAGCATTTCCAATTCGCAAATTTCTCATGTTCGTCGTGTCTCACATGGCAAATATTTCACTATTTCACGTTCTTCCCAAGAGCGTGCTAATCCCTATGTTATGCAGAGTTGAGCATCTTATTTTTGAGTGTGTGTGTGTATATATATATATATATATAATGTTTACCACATTATCTTAGAGCATAGACCATCATGATCGTATCCACTATTTTTAAACTAAGAACGTTGACCAGTAACCTTTTGATAAGGTTTCACTAATTTAGTCCCTGACAGACATGCAATAGATTTAATGCACTTGATAGTTTTTTCGCTATATCTGGCTAGATGTTCATTGTATTATTGATCATGTATAAGCACTTTAGTGTTCTCATAGCCAATACTGAGAACTACTTTGCTGCGCCATCCATCTTATTCTAATTTAGGTGGAACAAGCTCTGGACTAGGGCGTGAACTACAACCACATACAAAGTATGCTCTAGGGGGGCCATGCAATCTAATGAATTTACAAATTCCTCTATATTAGCCCCATTAATCGTGAATTGTGATACAAGTAGAGTAATTTGCAAAGAACTTTCATTTAACTCTAATAAAAATATTTTTTACATTTGAGAGCTTGCAACACAGTAAAATAAAAGATAATTTTAGCTTGTTAGATTCATTTTCAAATTTGATTTGTTGAGGAGTTTTCATTTCTTTGCTTATTACACTCCTTCCCAAAAGAATCGAGGCCAAGTAGGAAATCCACTCATGGATAAATTGTTTTGTCTCGTAATGGATGGGACAAGGTGTTTGACCCTAACTGCTAGAAATTTGGAAAGAATATCGTAAAAAAATATCAAGTAATGGACCTCTAATTAGTGTAAACATCTTGATAAAAATCAGATCGCTTCAGGAATATAACTTGATTGCTTCTTGGTATTATTCAAGTAAATCCGACCCACTAAAATCCAAAGTGGCTGGATAAAAGTAAAAACTCCCAAAGGATACCATCTCTTCTATGTGCTTTGTCAGCAACAATATTTATTATGTATGCTCAAAGAATTGATCACTTCATCTAGACAATTAATGATGACAAAGGGAATTTTGTGAGGACTCTAACTTCTCAAGGACTACTCTACGGGCTGGAATGGCCACTCCATTCTTTTGAGCATTGCCTTGCAATTGGAAAACTTTTGTAAGTGATTAACAAACTTGTTAGTGGTCCTTGTTTATGAATCAATCTTCCGATGCTTTGCTCTTAAAACTGCAATCCTTTCAGTTGATATTATTTTCTAAGCCCTCTAAGAACTATTAATGGGTCCATCTCCCACTTTAGTAAAACGGTTATCTTTCTTTGGTTTGTGTTTCTCTTGCCTTTCTGTCCATGCACACTTTAATGGTTGTTATTACACATGGATAAACATGACACATAACCACTTAGCCAATGAATCCATTCAGATATAAATAACAAAAAAGAAAGAGAAGGGCCATATTTGATTAATACCTGTAGGCTAAATCTGAAATCACATTAGAGAGAGACAATAAGCTCAATGATCAAATATGATGCCACAGATAGGCTTCAGTGCTGTATTTATAGCATTCAAGTAGGTATGGTGCTTTCCCCAAGAAGGGGCTATGGGCCCATTATCAAAGTTGACTAGATTGGATTTAGCCACAACCTAGTAATATAACAGTTATAATTGAGGCAGAGCAACCAAACACTGTGGAACCGATGAATGCACTTAACCTCTTAATTAACAAATGTCCATCTAGCATCCAAAACGGGATATAGAGGGTGCTTCCAAGTTCCAATGCAGAAGAGAGTAAAGCTTTTTGGTACCACAGACTAGATGGATTGGTGTGGTGTAGTTATTTTTCATACATATTTATATTTGATATATGTGATATTTCTTGCATAAGAATCACTGGAATTATCTTATTACATCAACACTTGTCATGAAATGAAAAGGTTCTCTTTTATGTTCCGTTTGTTATCAAGTCAAATGAAATATATCTTATAAACCAAACAAATAAAACAATTAGCAAATTGAACAAAAAGAAACAAAGTAGTCTACAAGAAAGGAAAATTCCTAGTTAAACTTTAAAGAGGTCATCCACCAAGTCCCATAGTTATCAAGATGGTTCTGCAGAAAAGCCCTTTTTGGTGGAGATGTATATGTATCAGAAACTCTAACTATCATGTGCGCTCACTTTTAGGGCTTATTTTAAAATGCTTGGAGAACAAGGGCAAGTCAAAATTGAACTGACCAGCTGGTTATGTATTTTTTGGCTGCATGTTGTCGACAATCCAGCTATAATAATTTTTGCATCAACTCGATCCTGAAAATAATTAATGCCAGAAAAAGGAATCATGATTTCATTACAACAACGAAGTAATCTATAGACATACTTCCAAATACAACCAAACCATATTGTTCAAACTTCAAGGTAATAACATTACAGGGAAAAGAGCCATTCAGCTAGTTCTATAAATCACAGTTTATAATAAATTTCTTCTAGATATTCCTGGGCTGGAAGCAATTTAACTGTAATAGTAAACATGAAATCACATAGTATAAATCAATAACCATTGAATGGAGGCCTATATTCAATCTCGAAGCTCTCTCTTTTTTCAGATTCAATAAATTGACAGAGAAAATCCTTTAGGGGTGTTGCTTAGTTGAATAAAAAATGTCGTGCACAAATTATGTGTACCCACCTAAGTCACCTGAACGAGGACACGGGACACAAAGGACACGGGAATACGAGTATCCGACACAGACATGGCGACCCCCGGAATAAGGATGCAGAGTACACGTTATAAAAAAGAGGTACATGTTAGAAAAGAGGGACATTATTTGCGGATGTGTCCTAAAACAGGACACGTCCAAAACACGTATCTGACACTCTGTCAGGACGTGTCTGTGTCCGACACATGGACACAAGACACTTCAGGCCTAAAGGTCGTGTCAGGTATCATAGGTACCCATCAATATCACTGTAGTTACATTGAGATACAAGTCGTACCTGCTTATCAAAACAAAAATCAAATATTAGCATTAACTTCCTTTCAAATGGGTTTAGGATATGTATTGTATCCAAGTGAGAAAACATTGTTGTAGCACCATCAAGAAGTGTGAGTATTAGGCTATTTCCATCACACTAGTATGTCACTTGTTTCATTTTGCGGAGGGGCAATGGATTACAAGTATATAATAGCATTGGCAATTAGGTTCATCTTTGTTTAAATTTTATACAGTTTAGTTCATCTTCAATTGTCTTATTTATTATTATACAGTTGCTTACAACATCAACGAAAAGGAGTAATATGACCAATCTAATAAATCTAGCTCTTAATACAGTTCTAAGGACCAAAAATGTTGAGAAATATAGCTTGGACTAGAACTTTTGTACAGGTTTAAATGTGCCAGAAGTGGTTCAAGATATTTTGAAAAGTACTATTTTGTGATTTACTTTAGGAAAAAGTGAAAAGGTTTATATTTCACAATTGAGTCTAATAAAGTGTATTTACTACATTAATGACTTGTACTAGGATTAGTCTCAGCCCTACATCTCAGTGAGATATTATGGTTTTGTTAGATTAAGGTTTCAGCACAAATATAAAGACAAGTCAAGATAGAGAGTTTGAACACATTGTCGGACAGAGACAACAAACAAAATAGAGAGAGAGAGAGAGTGTGTACATCAACCGAGAGAAGCAATATCATACAGCAAAAGGTTGTACCAGTGTTGCAAACATCAGCCGAGAAATCACGAGTTTTTCAACTTGCTGATTTTTTCTCAAAAAATCGGCAAAAAAATCAGGCTGATTTTTTCCCGATTTATCCTGAGATATTGCCGATTTTTCTAAGCTGGTTTTTCCTAAGATATTGCCGATTTTTTCCCGATTTATCCCGAGATTTAAAAGATTGAAAAAAATTATTATTTTTGTATTTTATAAGTTTGCCGATGTCTGCCAATGTGCTGCCACGATATTCTGAAACGACGTTTCCTTGACCTTGTCGATTTTTTCGTCACGCCGATGTTTGCAACATTGGGTTGTACAGTATAGCCATACAGCATATCCATATAGTGGTATTATGGATCAGACAAATAATCCACCTTTTACCAACAATGGGATACGTTCTAGGAGACGGAGATCCCACACGGGTGGTTTGAAATCACTTTTCTGAAGCACATGTGGCTCTTTTAATGTACCTTAACAACCTCCAAATGCCTGGCTTGGAACAAGGAGTCAAACCATGCATAAATACCTTCTTTAACAAGGTAACTAATAAAATAATGAAGCTCGCTTTTCATTTTAACCACCTTGACCAAGCCAACAACTTGAAGATATGTGACCTAGGGAAGACTGCCAAGGAGGATTGAACTTCCTTTATCAAACAATGAAATATTCTTCAAAAGGATTGTGCCCTAGGAGGATGGGATTTGGAACAAGTTCAGTGATTTTAGCTTTGCAAATGAAGTGAATTTTAGCTCAACCTCTCCAAGCAATGAAATATTATTATAATTGCTTGCTTGCCTTCGGATACGTGCCAATTATTGAGGGCACTCTTAGGAAAACCACAGGAAAAGTCCAAATAAACCCTTGCCAAGTGTGAAAGCATTGATATGAACTAGGGTATTCTAGAACAAGGCCTCCAAATGGTCAAATCAAGTCAACCAAACCCTCAAATCCTTCTTGAACCATGTGAACAAGGTTAGCGCTCCACAAGGGTTTGATAAATGTGTCATGAAAAAAGTGCCCCATGAGTAGAATTTCTTCAAAACTTCTAAGGCATCCTAGCTAGGAGCCTTCCAACTTGTTCTTTGTGCAATAATAATCAATTAAGTGTGTGAATAAGGGTTAATTGAGCTTAGTGCACCTCCAATAATTGACGATTTAATTAATCTAAAGTGTAAACCATAGGTACAATGGTCATTTTGTGTGACAAGGTGCTTTTCCTTAATTGATTTTAAGGTATCACACTAAAACCTTAGTGACCCAAAGTAAAATACCTTAATTAATCCATTACTTCAAAATTAGAATTATTACCACTTCAAACATAGGTAGACCCTAAGTTGATGGATTCCCATTCCATTTAAATAATTAAATGCTAATTAATTGCATTATACTTTGATAATCCATCCTTTTAATCAACAAGTAGAGGGAGTGCACCATCTTATGAGCAGTTTAATTTGTTAGGCACATTAGCAATCTCACCAATTGCAACACCATGAACACAACAAGACACATCGCCCCATAATTCCTATCCAACCACACAACACCTTCTCAAGCCCAAAGAACCATCGTCTCCAAGCCTAAAACACAAGTGTACCCCCCCATCCACCAAAATATCTCACCAGGTGATCCTATAAGCTCTATCCTTGTGGAAAAAATCACAAGCGTAAGCCCCATGCAATATAAGGGGATAACAAGAAGCATGTACTATGTTTCCTTTATTCATGACTTTTAAGTTTTCTCGCTAGACTTGGATCCACTTCTTCAAGACCAAGGATGGGGTCCTTCAAAAGCTTCATGAGTTCTGTTATCACAGATCTTGTAGTTGCCCTGATAGAATAATCCTATACAGGATGGCAAAGGGGACAGGCGACCAAAGTCGTGACCTACGAAAACCCTAACCCCCAAAAGATGGATGGTTGTCACGTCGGTTAGGACTTCCTTCGCTTTATGCCACTGAATGCCCAAGTGACAATGGGGGAGACCCGATCCTATCCTGAAAGGACAGATCTACAACTAATCACCAGATCAAGCCAAGAAATGTGAATACATAAGGTGAGAGCTAAAAACCCTGCGTTTAAGGGATAAGCCACAAGTTAAGGAATATTCGAGTACGGGTGCTTAAGGATTATAGGAATGTTACTCGAATGAAATGGATTATTGACTTAAGGTGTTTAAAACAGATCTAGGGTTGGTGTGTTTGTTCCAATGATCAAACTCAGGGCCTTGGGGGGATATAATCAAGAATATAGAAAATCCCCAGGACGAGGATGATACAAAGAATTTAGGCTTTCAACACACCTACTCGGATCCAAGATACAGTAGTGCAAAGATCCAAGAAAAACCAAAACAAAAAACAAGGGAAAATGATCAGCAGTTCAACCATGGGCGTTTTCTATCTGCCCAAGATCGGTGCATGGAGATGGGTAAATGGAGTCAAAAACTAATGTCTAGGAAGGAGAAGGGATTTTGGGGGATGGCTGACAAAACCCAGACCGTCGAATTTGCAAATTCCCAATGCAAATCGATCCAGTTATTTTTCCTAATTTTAATGAAGGTTTTTTCAGTAAAAGCAGTGATGGGCAATACATGCACATATTAAACGGAGAGGAAATTACCTGAGAAACGTACCTGGATTTTGTAGATGCCTTCGAGATGATGAAGAATGTTGCTTTCTTGATCAAATGAGTATTCCGGCAAACGATCTTGATGGAGTTCAACATCAGCCAGTGACCCTAGCACCTCCTTCAATCTGCCAAACCAAAGAAAATCAAATGGTAAGACAAACGAACGAGATCTGCAAAATAAAGAAAGGATAGGCAATAAAAAATCATAAAGAAAGAGTTACTCCCTAAACCGGACACCCGAGAGCAGAGACAGGGTGAGTTTCCCCTCAACTGCGTCCTCCTTAGCGCGCCTCCTTCAACCTGCAAACGAATGGGCAAAGGAAAAATAAAAGATCTATCTCGAAACAAGCTCAGTGCATAATAATAGTGCAAATCATCAACTCATCAACAAGATTCAGAGTGTAATCCCAAACAAACCTCTTTATTCAATATTCTGGTGCCAGAGCTCATGGCTTACAATGGGGTGGGTCACCTCTCTTAAATAGTTTGAGAGTGTGTCCACATTTCAACTAACTGTCATCCTACGGTTGAGATTAAAACATCATCAACGGTGGATATCAACAATACAAGGATCAATCACATGGATTAAAGTGACCAAGTCATAAAAGGGGGGGCGCACTTTGCTCAAGGACGCCTCCTAGAGTGAAAAGTCACAACATAGCATAAGATGTGACATGATAATACATAGGAGGAGGTCACTAGGGGCTTAATTCACCCTAGGCCCCTTTACAATTTCAAATCATATGATATAACAATGAAATACATCATTTGCCAAATTGAGGGGGTGCCCCTTGGGGGGCTTCCCTCACTGACTAAGCCATAATAAAATAATCTGGACAACTGTTGACTGAAAAATGTTGAAGGACTGTCCATAATGCTGAGACACATCAACTGCCAAAATTCCAAGCCATTTCCTTGACCCAATTGGCCAAATCGATTTTCTCAGTGAAATTCCTAGTTCATTTTTGTTGGTACATCCTTTGGAAAATGATAAAACCACCGTAACTCTATCCAGGATGAGAACTGGGGAAAATTAACTACTTTGGATGATTTAGAGACATGGAATAATGGTATAAGTGACTACTCATACCCCCTGGAACACTGCACTGCTCTGGGAGAACCAAAAAATACTACCATCTATGATCAAATTTGATCATTTGGCCAATAATAAAGTGATAGTAATCACTGATCAAGAGATCTGGGGCCAAACTCTCAAAACCGAAACCGCAGTATTGGTCCTAGGCATGTATGGAACAAATATAGACCATGTTGTTTTTTGAGTCACTGCCGTGGGAATCGTGTTTGACTTGGTCAAGTGGGTTGACCAGGTCAAAGTACCCAAACTGAAAGTGAGATACTGCATCATTATGATCCTGTAAGCATCTAGGGTAAGAAATGCCCCCATGGTGTATATCAAAACCAAGCTTAAATCAATGTTATTCATAATCATGGTGATAAGAATAATAATAGTAAAAGATATACCTATGCTTCTGAAGAATCTCGAAACTTTCTGGAAGTCTGCTTGTTCATGCCATACTTACAAAGTGTAAACAATGTGCTATTGTTGGGTGAGGATGGAAAACCAGGTTAAGGCAAAGGGAAATGACTTTTGACTGACTTTGACTAAAGAGATCTCTCTGAATGATAACCAATACATTCAACCAAAGTGGCATACGCATGACAGATAGCAATAAGGGATGGAGGTGTCTCACAAGTGGATAAAGTACTTGGGTTTCTTTCCCTCGGACTCTAGCAAGTTTTTCTTTGCACTAATTTGCAATATAGGTCAACCTTCAAAGGCAGGTGCCTTGGAAGCCTTTTGGGTTCCAGTACTGACAAAGACACAACCTTTGCAGGCTAGTCTTACCTTGTTGCCCTTTGGGGGAAAATGAGTCGAACACTATACAAAGAGTAAGTGCTCATCCTTTGACCATTAACCTTTTCAATAAATTTAACATTTCACAAAAGATAGTAGCCAGCCTACAAGAGCATCACCCTATTTCCCTGAGGGGGCAAATGAGTCGAACACTATACAAAGTGTGAGTGCTCATCCTTTGACCATTAACCTTTTCAATAAATTTCACATTTCACAAAAGATATTAGCCAGCCGACAAGAGTAGGTGCCCTGGAAAGCCTTTTGGGCTCCAGTAAATGACTAAGGCCTAGACCCGCTTCAACGAGCAGTCCATAGCCTTGATGAGTTTGCCTCTCCATGCTACCCTTGTGGAGGGCAGATGAGCCTTACATTATACAAAGAATGAGTGCTCAACCCCTTGGCCACCGAATACTTTTAAAACATTTATACTTTTGCATTCTTTAGATATAGCTTTCATGTGTTTCGATGCTTTAGTGTTTACAACACTGTTTGGTGGATTACTTGTTTTGAGGACTAAAGGAGAACTTTCCTAGTGAACTCAACCACACTGGCCAAGCAACATACTTCATAGCCAAAGACACATAACAACATGGAGTCTATCATGCACAGGGGTCGAGATGGGGAAAAGATCTTCAATCTCACAAGTCTCAATCAGTCTAAGTCATGGGATAATTTCAACAATGGATGAACTAGATGGACGGGGACAGATGACACATGAAACCAACCTCGCACTAAGGTTTACTATTTGTACAAGCATGGCATGAGCAACAGTCTTCAGATCTAGTCCCTTGATTAGTCATAACACAAGTTCAAGCATTAGTGCATATAAGCATAGGTCACCATAATCATCCTAACATGACAACCATAGGTGTTTGACATACATCATAGAGCAAAAACAAACCAAAGAAGCATTTACCTGATCTCACCATATATACCTGTCTCCAACTAATAAGGCCACTCTATAACTGTGTGTGCTACTCTGCTGAAATGAACTAGGTCATCACTAAAATCATCTCAATGGACCAATGAATCTCAGTCCTGGCAAGGAAAATCCGTTGAACAAGGCTCTAGAATGGCTGAAGCTGTACAGATCCATGCTAATATCAAAGTCTTGAGATAAAACAATGGGGGTGAGTATAGCTCCAAGGAGAGTGTTTCTGCGATGAGGTAGGATTCAAGAGGAAGTTGACTATTCCATACAACCCACAACATAATAGATTGCAAAGTGAAAAAAATCGATCCATCACAGGGGCTGCTAAGGCCATGATTCATGACCAAGATTTGTCGATGTTTCTATGGGTAAAACCATGCAACACAACAATCTACATCCACAATAGGTTTCCTCACAGGATCTTGGAGGACAAGACACCAAAGGAGGCATTCATTGGTGTGAATCCAAAGGTCAGTCATTTACGTATCTTCAGTTGTCCAATTCATATCCATGTGCCAGTGGAGAACACGACCAAATTGGAGCCCTCCAACAGGAAGCGTTTGTTTGTTGGTTATAGTGAGACTTCAAAGGCCTATAGGGTCTTTATTCCAAAGCAAAGAAAGACAATGGTAAGCAAAGATGTACAGTTTGAGGAAGACTCTGCATCCAAGAAGTCTCATGAGGCATTCCAATGACAAAGGATGAGTAGCTAGAAGATTTGAAGGTTGAGGAAGGGTCACCAATGTCTTCTAGTTCATGACAGTAAACTTCATGTGAAGAGGAGCCAATCGCTACTTTGAGCTCTATTAGGAGACCTCAATGGTGAACTCAAACATTGATGGATGCTTAGGAGTTATTTGAGGATCCTAGGAATACATTCAGGGAGAGCAGGCATTTAAAGAAGATTCCAAACTACATGGCATTAATGAACAGCATCATATTCACAGCCTTACAACTTTCAGGAGGCAACAGACCAGCAAGTTTGGCGAGATTTAATGGTGGAGTACACTTACATCATGAAGAATGATGTATGGAAGTGCCAAAACCAGAGAGGAAGTCAATAATGAGTTCTATATGGCTCTTTAAGATCAAGCATACAACAGATGGCAACATCAAGAAGTTCAAAGCAAGGCCTACGGAGAGTTTTCTCCCAGAAAGAGGGAGTGGACTACAAGGATAATTTTGCTCCAGACGCTAGGTAAACTACCATCAAAGCAGTTATGTCTTTAGTTTAGCCATGGAACGAAGGATACATCAGATGGATGTGAAGACAACTTTCCTCAATGGGATAATTGAGGAAGAAATGTACATAGAGCAAGCTCAAGGCTTTGAGGTAAGTGGAAACAAGACCCACGTTTGCATGTCGAAAAAGGCTTTGTTTGGATTCAAGGAGGGACCTAGAGCACGGTATTCCAAGATCGATGGATATTTACAAAGTATGGAATTATCCAAAAGTGAAGCAAATCCTAGCTTATATTATATATTTGTTGTAAGTGATCTACTTGTTTTGGTGTTGTATGTAGATGACTTGTTTCTGATAGGTTTAGAGAAACTCATTGCAAGGTGCAAAGTAGATATGGCAGTTGATTTCAATAGGAAGGACATTGGCATTATGCATTACTCCCTTGGTTTGGAGGTTTGGCAAAGATCACGGGAGATTTTGCTTAGGCAAGGTAAGTATGCAATTATGATCCTAAAGAGATTTGAAATGGAGGACTGCAAACCAATGCCCACACCTATAATCATGAATTTGAAGAAGGTAACAACTTCAAATTTAGAGATGGTGGACCCTACGTTGTACAAGCAAACGATAGGTTCCCTAATGTACCTGGTCAACACTAGACCAAATATATGTTTTGTAGTAAACACCTTGAATCAATTCATGGTGGAGTCAAGTCAGGAGCATTAGGTAGAAGCAACATGTGTGCTCTGATACTTGAAGGGAATAATATAGTATGGTATAAGATATCTTAGAGATGGTGAAGTGAAAATGTAAGGGCATACAGACTCAAATTGGGCAGGTAGTGCACTATACAATAAATAGGAAGATCACCCCATGCTTCTTTAGCTTGGGATCAATGATGATATCCTAGTTCAGTAAGAAATAGACTTCCAAGGGACTTAGCTCAAAAGAGGCAGCATATATGGAAGCCATTGCTGCTAGTTGTGAGGCTATCTAGCTTTGCAAGTTGCTTACAGGATTGTTTGATCAAGAGTTGGATCCCAACAATATTTTATTGGGTAGTCGAAGTTGTATCAAACTCTCTAAGCATGCAACGTTTCATGGTAGTTCCAAGCACATAGAGATAGATACCACTTCATACAAAACAAAATTCAGAAGCAAGAAATAAAGCTCCAATGTATTCCCAGAAATCAACAAGTAGTTAGTATTCTAAGTTCTAACCAAACCCTTAGAAAGAACTTGCATTGGTACAAAATTCCTTTCTCGCTATGAAGGAGCGTTGAAAAATATAGCTTAGTGAATAACTTCCGCATAGGTTCAGTGTGAACATGTTGGAGGTGGTTCAATATATTTTCAAAAGAAAATATATTTGTAATTCACTTTAGGAAAAAGTGGAAAGTCTTATATTTAGTTGTTGAGTCTAATAAAGTGTATAATATTACATTAATGACTTAGACTAGGATTAATCTCAACAATACATCTTACTAAGAGATTATAGTTTTGGTAGATTAGGGTTTCAACACAAGTAAAAAGAAAAGTCAAGATAGAGAGTTCGGAGATAGTTTTTGTCAAATAGGGGCAACGACCAGATGAGAGAAAGAGAGAGAAGTACATCAGCGAAGAGGAGCAGTATCGTACAATAGAGGTTGTATAATACATCTAAGTGACACGGTCCGGGTTCGGGTTCAACAAGGATTAGGTTTGGTTCTGATTCGAATTTTGAATTTTTCCAATGAGGTTCATATGACGTTCGACAATAGGTTCGACTATATATATATAAACTTTCTTCATATACTCCCCCTTAACTAATTTTCTACACCCCATAGCCCATAGGATTCCAGGCACTTAGGTCACTATTCATAATTTCGTTGTATATACTTGTTTATGACATTTCTGCTCACAGATTTGTGCTTCTAAGAGCAGGTTTTTGTGCTGTACCAACGGATTTACATGCTCCCCACAGCAGTAGTTTGTTCTTAGGGGTAAATCTATGTTCTTACTTGTTGTTTGGTGTGTTCTTATGTCGACTATAGGTCTGATATTTCGAATTATAGAGAGCATTTAATTTATAGACAACATAAATAAATAGAGAGCATTTAATCTATAGACAACATAAATAAATCGAGAGCGTTTAATTTACTGACAACATAAATAAATAGAGAGCATTTAATTCATAGACAGCATAAATAAATAGAGAGCATTTAATTTATAGGTATCGTGTTTTTTCCTTTTTTTTTAATTTTATTTTTTTTCAGTAAAAAAATCGAACCTCAAAAAAATTCCCTTTAGGTTTGCCTTCGGGTTTGACAAGGTTCAGGTTCGGCTTCAGGTTTGACATTAGGTTTGGCAAACCTAAACGAATTTCAAATTTTGAGGTTCGTCGAACCTCGAACCTCAAGGATTAGGTTCGGCAAACCATGTGACTTAGTAATACAATCATACAACAAATCCATACTGTCATACAGGTCTATACAATATCATATAGCAAGTTGTACAGTACCATACAACAAGTTGTACAACAAGATGTATAACAACAGTTGTTTTCTCAAATTTTGTGTAGGTCATACGGCTTTTCAGCCGGTCGTACACCTTAGGTTGTCGTGGATTTTTTTACCATGCAATTGCGAGGTTTAGTAATTCAAGAGGTTTCCTTGTAAGCTTTGAATAGTTCAATGATAAGCTAATTTGAAGAAGGAATTCCTTGTGTATGTGTAATTGTTTTGCGCTTCCTCTATTTACTTTCTCGCTATTGTGTCTATGTGAAGAAGTTAAATTTCTGCAATTAAATAACAGATTTGTTTGGTGGAGAAGACAAGGACTTCAGTCACCTAGGCTTGGAAAATTGACATGAAACAAATTCAAACTTAAAAACAAAACTCAAAAAGAAAAAGAGATTTTCTTCCTAGATTTGATAGGGCTTTTCATTGTCCAATCCCTTTGGCTGGATTGCACTCCGTTTAAGCTGCATTTAGGTCTTCTAGTAATAATCTTGTCTCTATTCATGGTCCTCTTGCTTTTTGGTATCTCCAAAGCACTCGTTTAATAATTTAATGAATCCTTTCAAAATCTATCTTGTGTATGTACTATGTGGGACTAATCCCGTGACTGAAAGTGTGTGCAATATCTAGTTGGGATGGCACTCATCATTGAATTTAGCTGCTAAAAATCTACTGGCATTGTTTAAATTATGGTTAATCTTCACTCGAGGACATGTGCTGACCCTCTATTTTATGTATTGGTAGCTTTTTTAAGCCTACATATGGGAAATTAATGCACTTTATTGTATTTTTCTATATTTGACTAGGTCAGACTAGTCACGCTCTCAGGGATAGCACCCCCTAAAATCCTAAAGGTGTATAAAATTTAAACCAGCATAGATCCATCTAAAGGGGATCTACCAAGGGCCAAGAGGCATCAAATCTCTCAAGGTGCAAACCCCTTTTTAGACTGGAAATGTTGAGGAAGTGTAATGCAATGTTTATGGTTTTAATTTATCTAATTTGTATAGTTTTATATATATGCAGTTCTAAATAATTTAGATTTAATTTGAGCCAACACGTTATTTTTAATAATATTTTATTATTTATATAAAGGACACGCGTTAGCTCTAGGATGAGCATGGAAAGAGTCACATATCTCTCCCCTACTGGGCTGTAGAATGCGCCTATTCGGTGCAATAAAGCACACTCCTCATTTGTAATTTATTGACTCAAGTTTTTATTCGATAAAGGCCTAAGGGCAGTCACCCTCTACTGTTCTTCTCTTATTCATGTGCTTAGTATTACAAAAATCTCTCTTATGTTCATCATTTCAAGTGTTGTTTCCTTTCTGCTGTATTTTTTAATTTTTTTCTTGGCAGGTATAGGGGTTGTTGGAGATTTCACCATAGATCCACTATCTTACGATCCCAACATGGTATCAGATCCAATGTCGACTCTTCTTTCTCTATCCAGCATTGTTTCAGGTCTGAAACTAGGCTTACCAGAGCTGTTTTAGGACTGTTGCGGGTCTGAAATTTCAGCACTCTTTTTTCAGTTAGCAAACAAGTTTTTAGGGCTTTTACCCTTTCTTTCACTAGTGGCCTCCTTTGGCAGTTTTTTAGTCTTGTCAGCAGATTTAAGGGGACTTTTTGGCAGATCTGTTTCTTTTTCTAGGGCTGCACCCTTCTCTTTCTCTCTTTTCAGCCAAAATACAGCAGATTTTCCAGGGCTGTGCTATGATCTTATGCATCTATGGATGGAAATTGGAATTTTCTGTCTTAACTGGGCAAGCTATCATATTTGGGCTGATCAGATGACAGCATTTCTTCGCAGCAAAGCTTTATAGACTTACTTGCAAAAAAAGCCTTCCTACCACCAATGAAGACAGCTATAACCTAGTTTGCTCGAAAAAGGATGAATCCCTTGGATTGATTACTCTATGTGGAGCCAGACATTGTACATCACACCAAGAAAAACAAAAGTGAAAAGCAAATTTGGGATACTTTTCACACCTTGTTTAGCATAGTGAACACTACTCAGGTCATTCGGCTTGAAACTGAGCTCTCCAATCTCAAAATGGATAACATTGCTAGCTTCAGAGAGTATATTGCAAGGGTCAAGAACCTAAAAGCTGACATTATCCCATCCAGTGGCACGGAAAAATCTGATTCTGAATATGTAAGTATTGATTGGAATAATCTTTCTCTCGAATTCAAAAATGTCACTAGCATTTTCTATAGCAATCCTCTATTTTTCTAGGCACACATTTCTCCATTTACAAGGATGCATTTTGCAGACCTTATCAAGCACCAAGTCACTTTGCAGAATTTAGGAGACCTGCCGCCTCATGATCATCCTGTTCTAAGTCTATCTCACCCTCATGTACACATGAGTCTATAGGGGAAAATCCCAAATTCTTCAAGAAAAAGAGGACGGTGGGCTCTTATTGCACCATCAAGAGGGACATTCCTTCAAAACTTGTCTTGTCCATCTTCAAAAGAACAAAGATATTGCAAGGCAAACGGCTATCAACAATTACTTCCTTTAAGACAAGGCCAATACTTCGAATACTACACATCTCGTTGTGCACTTTGCTTTATACATTTAAGGCATTCAACTTTTTCACAAGAATAGAATGCAAATTCTGGGCTACTAGACATGACAGAGCACAAGTAGATTCTCTCTGATTACAATGAGCAGCATAAAGGTCAGCAAGTAACTATTGATCATAACTCAACTCTCCTAGTTTCTCGTTCTGGCACTGTTGTGACTGATGATGCTAAATATGGGGATGATATTCATGTTCTTGTGGATGGACCAAATCTTCTATATATTTATCACATCATATACACCAATACAAAGTTGAAATTTTGGCCAGACAAATGGGTTGTCAAAGACATAAATGACAAGTTCAAAGTTGTTGCTTTCGAATGTCGTGATGAATCACAACATATGTACAAGTTGGGAAAGTCTTCTTCCCCTCGAATTTTGAAAATTTCATTGCAATGGTGGCCAATGCAAATCACAACAATAAGCTATGGCACTTTCATGTAGATCATGCCAATTATGGATCCTTGAGCCACGACTCATCTTCGTCTCACAGAGGGTCTTCCACAAATCAACCCTTCTAGTGGTGTTTTCAAAGGATGTGTGATGGGTAAATGTCACCAAGAGTCCTTTCCAAAGGACAATTCAAGGTGTGCCTCTAAGCCCCTTGAATTAGTTCACAGTGATATTTGTGGTCCCATGGCCATTTTTCTTTGGGGAGCCCAGGTACTTACTCCATTTTATTGATGATCACTATTAGTTTTAACGGGTTCTATACCATTAAATCCAAAGATGAGGTGGCTAGCAAATCCCGGCAATTCAAAACTCTTGTTGAAGTTGAATGCAAACAAAAGATCAAGTGTATCGGAGTATCCAGACTAATAAGGGAGGCGAGAATATTGGTAATACTATCCAACATTTTCTCCACTCTTATTGCATTTCTTGGCAAAAGACTATTACCTATACTCTTGAGCAAAATGAAGTGGTTGAGAATAAGAAAAGCATAATTATGGAAATGGACCACTATATGCTTCATTCTCAGAATATGAAGTTGTCCTTTTGGGGAGAGGTCATTGTTTGTGAAAGATACATCATCATTCACACCCCTACATGCACAGTCACTGATATGACTACTTATGAGTGGTTGCATAGGCAAAAGCCTTCTATGTAACACTTTTGTATCTTTAGATTGTAAATTTTCCTTTAAAATTCAAACTAGGGCTAAACAGTATATTTAATTGTTACTGAAAACCAAACATGAATTTCTTTTACTAGTAATGCAGCGGAAAGTAAATACTCAGAAACATACACAACATCACATAAATATAGACAGTGTTTTGGGTATGGAAACCCTCGGATAAAACACAAGATGGAAAAATCAATGCAGCAGTCAGATATGAAATTTATATTATGAAGATATGGAACTATTACAACCAGCAAATAAATTCACCCAACATGGCGAAGTGAAACCTCTGCTAAATCACTAAGCAACCCAACGACAAGGTACGACCACACCCTACGCAGCTGTACGACCCCTGCGTTAGCAGTACGGCCCAACTGTACGAAATCTGTACGACCCTGCTGCTGTGTACGGTGTTGCTCCCCTTTGTTCATTACATACATAAAGTAAATATTAAAGTCTAATAATGACCATTATTGATAATTACACAAACATCCTCTTCCTGAAAAACACCACTTTGCTACACCGAAGACTTTTGATAACACAATCAATGCCAATAAATATTGTCACGGTTTTCTCTGAGTAGCATGGCTTTTGATGACCCCTAGGTCAACATTTCAAGAGGGTATTGTGATGATCTATTGCAATGCATACTGTGATGAAATGTGGTTCTTTGTGGGTCCTTATTCAACATGGGGAGGCAGTGATGAGATTATGATTAATCTTCACTTGAGGCCACATTCCAACTCTCTATTTGATGTGATGGTGGCTTTATTAAGCTTACATATGGGTAATTAACCCACTTTACTGTAATTCTATCTTTTACTAGGTCGTCCTAGTCACCATCTTGGGGCTAGTACCCTAAACCCTAAAGGAGGTGTATCTCGTTTGTAATTCATTCACTTGAGTTATTATTTGATAGAGGCCTAAGGACAATCTTCCTGTATTGTAGTTCTCTTGTTCATGTGCTTGGTTATTACAATGACCTCTCTTGTGTTCATCATTTATGTGTTGTTTACATTTCTATTGTAAATTTCACTTGCATGGATTAGGGTTTATTAGATATTTCACCATAGATACACTATCTTATGATTGTAACGAGCATGCTTCAGCACTATCTTCTCTCTGGGGTTGCAATGATGAGCATATGAAGGTAGTCATTCTATCCATTTTTCCCTCCTATCTGAAACTCACTTGGTATGCATAATTGACACATCTAAAACATGCTTAATGTTATTGGACATTGCATGAGTTGATTTTTGAATCAAATCCTCTTTAGTCTTATGTAGAGGTGGGGAAGATCCTCTATGTTGTCTAGCTCTAGGGAATTGTCACAAAAGCATAGGTCATTCATAATCTCTCCAATTGTACCCTTGGTATTTTATTTGTTCTGACAAGCCTTAATAATGAATGATTTACATTGCATGCTACCTCTTGCCACCAAGGACAGTTCAACTTACAAAAATATTTTCCTAGCCTTAAATGGTCTGCTAAATAACAGTGATTGCACCTGAAGAAGATGCATAGCAATTTAAAATGTGATTTACGCATGATACGCCAATAATAGATATCATTTAATATTCGTGTACTCAATGTCTCACATTTAACTAATTTCCCTTCCTCTCGGAATCTTGGAAGTTTCAACAACTTTTGCAACTTAAACCATAGTGACTTCCTCAGACTGTGAAAGATATAGCAATAACTTAAAAACATGTAAGAATTTGAAGGGAAAAAATTGGGGGTTGAAATAAGTAAAAGAGCACTCTAATTAATCTTGGATAATTCAGTAAATTTCATGAATGCAGAACATTGTCCTAAATGTATGGTATACATTTCTGCTTATAATCATAAATATTCTTGTGTATTTACATGAAAGAGGGGACAGACACATTATTTGGCATAAACATGAATAATACTGTTGATTTTTCTGAGCAGCATCGAGAGCCATTCTCTTAGGAGAATGGGGCCACCTAGTCCGAGACCACGGTGAAGACTCAACCCAATGTTGAGCGACCATTCTGTTGAATGGTAGATATCTGGTCTGGGACCATGAGATAGACCCAGCTCTTCCTTGGGTAGACTCAACCTAGTGTTGAGTGACCATTCTGTTGAATGGTAGACATCCGGTCCAGGACCACAATGTAGACCAGTCTAGTACTGGTAGACTCGGCTTAGTTCTGAGTAGCCATTCTCTTGGAGAATGGAGGGACCTGGTCTGTTAAAAGGAAGGCACGGTAAGCCCTAGGCTGGGTCTAGGCATGTGTGGCACTCTGACCCTTGATCTATGGGCTTTGTGTACTTCTCCAAGGATCAGCTACCCTTGGTTAAGTTACCCTAGTACCAGATCTAGGTGTCACACAAAGTGTGAGATAAAAGCATCAGTAACTTTATTGGTTTATGATGATGTACTTTTGGAATCAAAAAGACCACAGGTAATGACCACAAGGGCACTTGGAAAAACACTAAAATCAAAAGTCAAAAATAAACAAGGACTTTTGGACCACAGGAAAAGGACCACATGTGAAAGTCAAAAATAAATAAGAACTTTTGGTAGAAGTCAAAAATTCATAAAAGACCTTTTTGGTAAGAAGGTAAAAGTGAAATTAGGAAAAGAATAAAATATTATTATTTTATCTTTCCTAATTTTGGCCCACTTACATGTGTTTGAAGATTATAAAAGAAGATCAAGTCCTCTCATTATCACACACATTATTTTTGGCTCTCACAGGTGAAGCTGATTTTTATGGTAGGGCATCCATCTTTCTCAGCAAACCCTCACCTAGGGTTTTCATCAGCAAAATTATTCTCAGCATCTCTGGTAGTCTTACCTTCTTCTCAGCAGCTTCATCACCTTCTCAGCAATGCTTCTCACCGGCAGCCATCTTGGCACTTTGGGCAGCTCTGTGGGCCCCACCACAGAGCCCAAGAGCAGATCCAAGCTTCCACAGAGAGCCCGAAATCCACCTCAGCAGCTTCGACTGTCTGCTACAAACATGGGCCGCTAAATAGTAGACCAGAGCTATCTGTATATGTTAGTTTTTGTACCTAGGCAGATGTTCCCTAGGTGACTTTTATTTTGCCTAAGTCACTTAGAAGAGGGAAAAAGGTGACCCTCACATTAAATGTCACTTAATGAGACTCTAGAAACATAAAGTCACTTTTTGATAAATTTAAGTGGGTGAGTAATTTTATTTATGTGAATTAAATAAAAGGGATTTTTACTCTCACTGAATCTCATCCATTGGATTGGATCCTTTTCCACCGTTGGATTAAGATACCCACTTAGGGTTAAACAAAAAGCATGAGGGAGGCAAAAAGACATTACACTTTTTTTTTTTCATGAGAAGGAAGAAGAACCGAGAGAGGAGGTCGAGACTGAGAGCAAGGGCACGATTCCCAAGGAAATTAATGCACAGAAATCGAGGAGTACAGGAGCAATAAATATTGGCACAGAAATCGAGGTGTTTATGCACAGGAATCGAGGAGTACGGCCAACATTTATTACTGTACGGCTGCATTTTATTTGCACGGAAATCGAGGTAGAGTACGGCCTGTTTGTTGCTGTACGGTTGCATTTATTACAGCACGGGTTTCGAGGTATTTTCCAGCACAGAAATTAAGGAGATTAAGTCTGTACGGCCTGCATTTATTGCTATACGGACAGCATTAAATTTGCACAATTTTCGAGGGTACGGACAGCACAGAAATCGAGGGTACGGCCCTGCATTAAATGCTGTACGATTTTTGCACAAAAATCGAGGTCAGTTTGTGAGTGTACGGCCTGCATTTATTACTGTACGGTTGGCTCAGAAATCGAGGTGCTGTTCATGCACAGAAATCGAGACTGTCTGCTGCTGGTCAAAAATCTGGGTTGAGATAAGTTGGAATTTTTTACTGTAAATTTTAATGTCTGATTTTTGCTGAAGAAAATAATAAACTCTCTCCTCTCTTTGACTGGTTTTCCCCTTTGTGGCTTTTTCCAGGGCTTATTTAGCCAAAAATCTCTGAGTCAAATTTATGGTGTGACTGTCCAAATGTATTTTCCAGCCTGTTAGTGTTTACTGTGTGTTTAAAATTGTTCAGTATATTTTTCTTAAGTAACTTTCAGTCAATGCAAAACCGACTGAAAGTGAAAAACACAAAAATGTTCATTTAAACTAGCAAGCAGTAAAACCCAGAATTTTCTACAGTATAAACCTCGGGCTGCTAAATAGCAAACCCCGAGAGGCTTTAGGCAGGCTTTAAAGCCTCGACCCAACCTACGTGGGGTTGCCAAGCCACCTCAGCAGCAGCAGAAAGCTTCCCAAACAGTGACGGGCAGGGCAGAAGACAACGGGTAGGAGCAAAGAAGATTCCAGGCAAGGCAGAAGTCAACAAGCAGACTGTGACAAAATTTTGGGCAGCTGATAAGATCCGGGCAGGTAAAAAGTTAATTTCGGGCAACCTCTTTTTTGTTTCTAGGCAGCCTATTTTTAACTTCTGGGCAAGCCCTAATTTGTCCAAGCAGATCTGATAATTTATTTTGACAGTCTTGATTAATTATGGGCAAATCTGGAAGTTTGAGTACCTAGGGTTTGAAACCTTTACTTTGATTTTTGCTGAGAATATTTCACTGTAAATTGTGGTAAAACCCAGATTGGGGTTTGAGGAACTTTTTGAAGAATTTCCTAAGTCATCTCATTCACAAGATGAGCTACAAATGCTTTTTGGGGTTTTTGTCCTTTGAAGGTTTCCCCGGTGAAAAACTCTTGTGTCCATTGTGCTGATGTGATGAATGTTATTTTACTGCACTTATTATTTATTTAAGTTAATCTGCAAATCTTTTTAAGTATTTATGCTAATGCCAAAATTCAACAAGCACTTAGTTTTGTAAGTTGGTGAAATTCTCCTTGATTTCACAGTCAACCATGAGTGGGATCTTGGCACAGAATCTAAACAAGATCATAGGCTCTAAGAATGACAGTTGGTATAAATGCCACTCAATAAAAGATTAAATCAGGATTTTATCATCTGTGACAAGCTTCACTTTCAAAATAGACCCTGTAAGAGCATGTCACCTTTATCAATCATTCATGATCAGCTGAAAGGATCTTATTTTAAAATTATGCAAATCACCAATAAGAGGCAACTGTTATATAAACAAAAAGAAGATAATTATTAATATGTGATGATCAAAATAGAATTGCATATGACACTTTTTTATATTTACATTGAAGCAGAAGACATGACCACACCGACCAAGGATAAAGTCAAGGATGCACACATGTTGGGTGGAAGAAAGCTCTCATTAGATGAAAAAGAAAGGATCGTCATCATTGTCTATCACAAGAATTTGTAGCTAGAAAGTGTTGACTTTTTAGGGTTAAAGGAGTTTTTACCATAAGTAGTAAACTTTAATACATGAACATATAAAATCAGATTCAGAATAGCACTGCTATATTAAAATTTGAACTGTAAAAAAACAAAGATAATTTTAATCTCTTTCAAGTTTCAACTTAACGCTCCATTAGTCACTGTGTTAAAGTTGGTCCTCGAGAATCATCAAATGCCATGTACAGTAACAACATGATAAAATAATGTACAGTAGATATCAGCAGTAAAGAATCATAACCAATGTTTGAGTTAACCTTATACTCATATATTCAGACTTGATCTTGTCACCGAAGGAAGGGACAAGTCAGCTAGGCAAACAATTTATGTACCTCGAGAGAGAGCTCAAGAGGTTTAAAGCAGAAGCATATTGTCCCAGACTTCTTAGTCAACAAGTGTAGTCATACCCAGTACAGTCATGTTGAGTAAGTATGCAGTCACATTATACAGAGGCACACAGTCATACTTTTACACAGTGATGCTTGTCAAAGACACATGGTCATGCTGGGAAAGAAACCCACAGTTCACACAAAAGAGAAACCTCACGGTCACACTGGGGAAAACCCACTATCCACACTTGACAAGCAAACTCACAGTCACGCTGGGGAGGTAACCCACGGTCCACACTCAAGGTCACGCTGAGAAAAGAACCTGCAATCCACACTCAAAGTCACACTGGGAGAAGAACTCGCAGTCCATGCTCAAAGTCACACTGGGAGGAGAACCTGCAGTCCATGCTCAAGGTCACGTGAATATAAAATCATACACAGCAGGTATGAAGTCACAATGAGCCGTAACTCGCAGCCATGCAAGAAACAGTCACACTGTCAAAATAGACCAACTCGCAGTCACATAAGGAGCAGTGACACACAGTCACGCTGAGCCATGGCAGACTAATTCGCAAGTGTAAAAGATACAATCACACGGGTGTATAGTCACGCGAGTGCAGGAGAAAGAGACACAACCACACTAGGGTAGAGAACAAGTCACGCAGGTGCAGAAGGGTCGCGATCGCGTGGGAGCAGCAGGTAAGACATGTTGAGCAGTGACCCAAAGTCACGCAAAGCTCGTGAAGAGCAGTCACGTTGGAGGAGAGAAACGGATGAGGAAGAGAACAGGCGTGCAATGGATCAGACACGCTAGTATAGATAGATACCCAGTCACACTCGTGGAATTACACTCAATGATACACGGTTATGCCAAGAGCAACAGAGAGAAACAATGAGTGAAGCAGTCGCAATTATGCAGAGGGAGAGAACCCACTCACGATAAACAGCAAGAGTGGTCATGAATAGAGGCAGTCACCCACACAATACAATACGCTTCTTTGAAGGATAACCTTTGCTTTTATAAGGTTAGTGTGTTAATTAAAACATCACAAAATACATTAGGTTGACTTTAGGAAGAGATAAAATAAGGTGGTCCAAAATAAAACAAAAATGGTCAAAAGGTAAAATAGTAAAAGGTCCAAAGGTCTTACAATCAAACCATAAGATAAAATAAATGGTCCAAAGGTCTTTATTAATAAAACCATAAAGTAAACATTTAAAGATTTTATAATAAAGTAATAAAGTAAATGGTCCAACCAAAAAAACCCATAAGGTAAGAGTCATCATAACAAAGGTACACACACAATAAGAGTGCTAGGACCAAGTAAGATAAAGGACCATGACTCAACCAAGGGGTTCACAATAAAAGAACACATACCCACAAGATATGGTGAACCATAAAAGGTGGGAAAAACAACCCCTTTATAGGAACGACAAGATCAGTAATTATTTTCTCTCTCTCAAGGTACACTATTTTATATATTTTTGTCATCACTGTATAAGGGGAAGATCCAAACCGGATGCTACGATCCTTTGGTCCTCAATACGGTTCCTAAGAATGGCTCTCAACCCTAGGTTGAGGTTCAGTACTAACCAGGCGCCTACATTCTCCCAGAGAATGGCTCTTAGTACTAAGCTGAGCTTCAATCCCAGGCTGAATCAAATTCTTGGTAACTGACCAGGTGCCTCCATTCTCCCAAAGAATGCTCTCAGTACTAAGTTGAGCTTCAATCCCAGACTAAAATTTTATCAACCACCTGTAGGCCTTACTTGATCCTAGACCAAGAGTATGCCTGGTCCCAGACTAGGAATGTCTCTACCTCTACCTGCAAGATCTACTTGGACATCGTGTCCCTGGTCCCAGACCAGAATACCCTAGAGGGACATAGAGGCCCTAACCACATGGCTAGGGGCTTTGCCATGGCATCAACCTGCTTGGTATGGCTAGGGGCTTTGCCATGGCATCAACCTGCTTGGTCCCATACCAAGAACCCTAGGAGACTACTAGGGGCCCTAGGGTACCTTCTAGGGTCTTACTATGCCCTAGTTAACTGACTAGGGTACCATCCTCCCTAAGCATTGGTCTTGCAACTACACTAACTTTAACAGAAAGGAGGAAACTTTTCATTCATATCATCCTTGCAAGCAAAGTCTACAAATAATAAGCAAGCAACATTGTCTATCTTGGATGTCTCCATGCTCTAGGCTTCTATCTATTCCATTCACTCTTTGATATCATGATTTTATATTTTCCTTACAATATGTTCGTGTTTCTCTTCCTATTCCCATTTTACTAAGAGGATAATATGAAAATCTTCCCAGTTTTATGTAGACTTACTGAAAGCATTTTCACAAGTAATGATATTTTGAAGAAGGACAAAATACATTCAATTTCCCTGTTTGTATGCTTCCCTCCAATACCAAGTTCATCTTCAATATATGGAATCTATGACAAAGAAAAACGCATAAGCAATAAATCTTCATTCTACGTTGTTAGATATTTAGCTCTGGAGGCAGTAAATCTTCATTCTACGTTGTTTTTGTTTTGTATGCGGAAGTGACCATGCACTAGATAGGCTACTTTACTTTAATAATGGTGTTGTTGAAAAACTGAGATTTACTGCTTGCTGGTTTAAATGAACAATTTGTGTTTTTCACTTCAGCCGGTTTTGCATAGGCTTGAAGCTACTTTAAATTTTGCCGAACAATTTTAAACACACAGTAAAAATTACTAACAGGCTGAAAACAAATGCATGCACACCATAAAAATTTACTCAGAGATTTTTGGCTAATCAGCCCTGGAAAAACACCCACGGGGAAAACCAGTCAGAGAGAGGAGAGATTTTTATTATTCTTCAGCAAAGTACAGGACAGAAAATGGTGAAAAAATACAACTTATCTTCACCGGCAAACTTTATCTCAAAGTCTGAAAAT
>LPNX010495809.1:45096-72759 GCA_001517045.1 Pseudotsuga menziesii | reverse complement strand
CAGCCAACACCCTTCTTCTTTTTCTGTGCAAAATCAAATGCAAATGTACAGCTCCAACAGGCCGTACATCTCCCTCGAAAACAGTGCCAACAAAACAGGTCGNTACAGCAGCAACACAGGCCGTACTCTTCCTCGAATTTCGTGCCACAAATATGCAGACCGTACACAGGCCGTACCTCGATTTCTGTGCTGAATAATTAATGATGTCCGTACAGCANGCAGCAACACAGGCCGTACTCTTCCTCGAATTTCGTGCCACAAATATGCAGACCGTACACAGGCCGTACCTCGATTTCTGTGCTGAATAATTAATGCTGCCCGTACAGCATTTAATGCAGACCGTACAGACCTCAAAAACCTCGATTTCTGTGCTGTGAAATAAATGCAGACCGTACAGCTTTAATGGCAGCCGTACTCCTCGATTTCTGGGCACATTTAATGCAGCCGTACAGTAATAAATGAGTCGTACTGTACTCCTCGATTTCTGTGCATAAGTTTCACTCAGAAAACTCGACCTCCTTCAGCAACTCAACCTCCTCTCCCTCAGCTCTTCTCTTTTCCTGANTTTCTGTGCTGTGAAATAAATGCAGACCGTACAGCTTTAATGGCAGCCGTACTCCTCGATTTCTGTGCACATTTAATGCAGTCGTACAGTAATAAATGAGTCGTACTGTACTCCTCGATTTCTGTGCATAAGTTTCACTCAGAAAACTCGACCTCCTTCAGCAACTCGACCTCCTCTCCCTCAGCTCTTCTCTTCTCCTGAAAAATGAACAAGTGAAGTGCCCTTTTGCCTCCCTCAGCCTTTTTGTTTACCCTAAGTGAGTTTCTTAATCCAACGGTGGAGAAAGAATCAAATCAATGGATGAGATTGATTGAGAGTGAAAATCACTTTTATTTATTTCTCATAAATAAAATCACTCACCCACTTAAATTTATCAAAAAGTGACTTTATTGTTATAAAGTCTCATTAAGTGACATTTAATGTGAGGGTCACCTTTTTCCCTCTTAAAGTGACTTTAGACAAAAATTAAAGTCACCTAGGGAACATCTGCCTAGGTACAAAAATCAACAAGTGTTTTATAAAGTTTAAAAGTGAAGTGTAATGGGACTTTTTATAAAGTATTCCCTTGTTTTAATTTTCTAAAGTAACTTTATGAGATAAAGTGCACTTATTTCATGAAGTAAATGGTGACTTTATTAAAACTAGAAGTAGTCACTTTTGGAGGGAAAGTTTCTCAACCATTGATCTTGTACAGGCAAGATTTAATCTTGGCCTTTGGATTCAAGGATTAGAGAAGGTGAAAAGTCACTCTCAAGTTATAAGACAGAGCCTAGGGTAGTGTGCAAGACAATGAAAGCATTTTCCAAGAGTGAGTGTTTGGCTAGGTTAATTTTCAGAGAGAGAGAGAGAGTTTTTTTCTCAAGTGGGCACAAATCCCAAGGAGATTTTTTCTCAAGTGGGCGCAAATCCCGAGGGGCTGGGCACGCATCCCAAGACGTTTTTTCAGCTGGGCCATACTGTACGGACTGCTGGGCCGTACTGTACCTTTCTTGCTGCATGCAAATCAAGGAGTTGGACAGGCAAAACAAGGAAGTGCTGTTGTGGTGGAGGCCATATAAGCTGTACTGCTGTTTGGGCACAAATTTCAAGGTGCTGGTACAGTCATTAATTTCTGAATTAAATGTTGCTGTAAATTAATATTTTTGCCTGAAAAATGCTGAAATAAAATTCTCTTGGACTGGTTTTCCCCAGAGGGAGTTTTCCAGGGTCATATTGACCAAAATTTATGTTAATTTATGGGTGTATCATTCTGCTGTTTTTTATGTGATTTTTTCCGCTGCTACAGACTTAGTTTCGGTGTTTCAGCTTGTTGGGTTGTTGATTTAAATGC
Source organism: Pseudotsuga menziesii (assembly GCA_001517045.1). Taxonomy (NCBI): domain Eukaryota; kingdom Viridiplantae; phylum Streptophyta; class Pinopsida; order Pinales; family Pinaceae; genus Pseudotsuga; species Pseudotsuga menziesii. The sequence goes on along the minus strand of LPNX010495809.1, from coordinate 70,864 downwards.
GTGAAAAGTATTTTTATTAATGACAAGTTTTAAGCCTGAAATCTGGGTTAAACTAAGTGTTTGACAAAAGTTTGATTTTTGTCCAAATTTCTACATACGTCACATGATTGGAAAGGCTACTGCCTTGAGAGTTTCTAGTTCTAGCATTCTCAAGAAAATTTGGCAGTTGTGGTAGACAGTTTGCCATGAGTTCAGGTGCGAGTATGAGAAACCAAGGAATGGAAGGAACCTTGCAGCTAGGTCTACATGTACCTTCCCTACATCAACTGACCAGGTTGGCTTGCTCTTATGTTATTCAGGCAAACAGCTCTCTAAAGTGATTTTAAAGCATGCATGGCTCATTACTTGTAAGCCAAATTAAACAAAAGAATCCAAATACTTCGTTCCCTTCAACATATTGAGCATTACTTTCTACATGCATAAAATGAAAACATCTTTGTGTCCAAATGCATATAATAGAACTTAGCAGCAAGAGAATTACAAAGCATACCTTCCAATCGGAAACCAGTTGTGACACAACCGGAAATGCGGCATCATCAGTGCTTTCTACAACAAAAAGAAACTCCAAAGGCCCGCCATACAGAGAAACCAACTGTTCAATGCCACACATTTATAATGAGTTAAGATATTTATCCTACAAACCATGCATGTCCATGTTATTGAGGCAGCATGCATGAACAAACACATTGTACAGGAATTAAAGCTCTGCAAAGGATCTTCCAAATGTGTTTTTCATAGGTTAAGAATTTGCAAAGCCTACACGGTATGGTTTATAATAAAGCAAAGCCACACGATCAACTCTGAAGCATGATCTTTGACATCCTACCTTGCTTTTAAAGTTTTAGCAGTTCTGCATATTTCATAAGTACAGAAGCATTTGAAATAGGCAAGCATGATCCTTGACATCCTAACTTGCTTATAAAGTTTGAGCAGTTATGCATATTTCATAAGTACAGAAGCATTTGAAATAGGCCCATAGAAATTCATAAGAACAATCTATTCTCCCTTTAAATAGATAATGAATGCAACGGCATACATAGTCCAATCTAAGAGGTAAAATTCCAAACCTGACTTTTCCAGTTATTATAATTGTGTTCACCACAACCCTTCAAAGGCATCACAACAGAAACTCTTGGCAACTTCTTTTGAGCGGAGTATTCAAGGTCATTGATATTTGGATAAAGAAAGGAAAGGCTGTTACCAGCCTTGTCTGCATCCTTAATTCGTTTCAACTCCCTGGCCCTGAATAAGTTAGCAAGGAATATAAGAAATTATTGCATTAACAACTTGAGAAACAGTGTACTCACCAAAGAAAAAATATGAAGTTATTATGACAGTTTATTATGATGCAACATATGTGTTTATTTTTAGTTTTTCAAACTCTCTCATTCTGATAAAAAGAAATAGGAAAGAAATTATATTATTATCTATAAGAGGCTACAAGGAGTTGATGAAATTAGAAAAAGCTAACATCTAATGGTGTGACAAAAATAAGAAGCATATCAATATATATTTAAGCTAAGCTGCCTTGATCGTATTCATGTTTAAATTTGATAAGTGAAATTTGGAAAAAAAAATTCCCTGATGCTAAAAAATATGACAAAAACCCCCATTAAGTTCAGGAAAGACAATTAAGCAAATTTTGCAATAAGTTTAACTTCCTGAAAACATGTTAGACAAGGAAAGATACATAAATACTTTTATTAATGTCCAACAAATGACCACAAATAGCTCAATGGGACTGCTAAGAGTAAAAGTATCAATACTTTGTGGGGATGCAAGGGCCGCTCCTATAAACATCAAAAGCAGATCTAAACTAAGATTCAAACCCTATAAACTAGGAAAGAGAGCACTGCTGGAAAAGCTGGATAGATACAAGAACCACTAAGGATCCAATGTCAAAATCTCCCCATAGGAATGCCTTAGAGGAGGGTACAAGGCAATCAGTGACCCCTGCACCTATCACCAGAAGAAGAGGAGGGAACCCTGTCCTACAGGTCATCCACCTCTGTATATGTATCTCTCCTAGCATTCCAGGCCAAAGAAAAGAAATTCGGATATAAGACTATATAGGGGAGCTAGGAGAAGAACTAGTCCATTCAATGTCTCTTTGCCTCAAAGGAGAGGCCTGTTGCTGTTGTTGAGCCGAGAGGTTCTCTACAGCCCAGTATGGGGGAGATCTTGTAACGTTACGTAACGAGGGATATCTTGTAACGTTACGTTATGTAACGTTACGTAACGTTATTTTTATTAATAAAAAAATAGATTTTTTAATTAAAAAACAAAATAAATGTCGGCCAGAAAAACAAGCTAATATGGGGGAGATTTTGTAATCTTCCTACCTAACAAAACAATAAAAAAGTAAAAAATAACAAAACAATAAAAAAAATAAAAAATTTAATTATCCCCCCAAAAAATGTGGATCATAAAAAAAACACAATATGGGGGAGATGTTATAATGTTCCTACATAACAAAATAATAATAAAATAAAAATTAAATTATTTGCAAAAAAATGTTGGCCTTTTAAACAACCCATGGTTTTATTGTATATTGTTTAGGAGGACCGTGCACATGGTTTTAAAACCATGCGCAAGGCCTCCTAAAAAAACCCATGGTTTTATCGTACATGGTTTAGAGGGCCTTGCAAATGGTTGTAAAACCATTTATGGGGAGATGTTGTAATGTTCGTTCATAACAAAATAAAAAATAATATTAAATATTATGTGTTGGCCATAAATAATATTAAATATTAATAATAAATATATTATATGTTGACCTTAAATAAAAAGATGTGTCTTTTGGTTTGAATCAAATCAATGGTATATATAGGACACACCAAAGTTGATAGCTCATTGAGTGTAATACTTAAGAAGAGGTTTGCACCTAGAGAGATTTGATCCCTCTCGGCTCTTAATAGAGCCTAGGATTTGGATCTACGCTGGTCTAGTAGCAGAGAGTGACTTGTTGAAAGGATAAACCCTGTCCTAGGATCGGAATCAGTAGCTCTAAGTGGGTTTCACTGGAGAGGAGAGGAATCCCCCCAAGGTCTCTTGAATCAGAACCCTGCTGGAATGGTGCTACTATCTGCCTAGGCATGGGTGCCTCTATCCAATGCAAATACCCTTAAAAAGGATGTGATCTTCCGACTAGTGTTTGGTCAAGGGGGAGGCTAGGGTGTGGAGGAAGGAGACCCATTGCCTCACTCATAAACAACGCTAAGTATCGTTGATCAAAAGAAAATAGAGAAAAAGTTCTAAGACTCCCAAAAGAGAGAATGAAACCATCCTTGAATCTCATATTAGGTAGGGCACAAGAAATGAAGTGCCCCTCCATCTCAATCTCTAGCATATGGCAAAGTTGGAAAATCTTCTCCCGTGGAATATGATGCTCAACATCTATCTAAAGCCTATGTGAACCCACTCAAAAACTGGCCCAGGGGGGGCTTGAGCCTTTAGCACATGCATCTAATGCAATAGTGTGCAAGAGGGTTTAACAATGAGCCCATCTCTCAAGTCCAAAAAGTGTTATGCAAAGAAGGCCATGTTCGGCTTCAGCGCCCTTGGTGGGTCAAGCCAAGTGACCTAGATGAACTGCACAAATATGTCATATCTGATAATTGTATTCATCTCTTGCATATTCGATAGGAGATGTCCAAGAGCACCCAAAAGGAGGGAGATAGTCCATCGAAATGCCAACTAACCAAAGAAAGCTTGACACCTTGAGACTCTAAAAACTAGCAACCATGAACCCGTCCCATAGGGATGTTCAAGGCCAAGGCCCTTAGGAAGCAATAAGAAAGAGATGGGCAACGATCCCTACCAACATGTGAGTCAACAAAACAATGGATATGAAGCAAGAACGAGACCAATCTGAAAATGGTCTCAAGCCAAAAAGTATTGACCACAAACTTTAACTAGACAACAACATGGGGACAATCCTCTTGCTTTTGATGATAAAATGAAGCATGAGGGTCTGTACTCTCTCCATATTGGCTCAATCTAGTTCAAACAAGCTAGTCCCCCACACAGTATCCCTAAATGGGTTTCACTGGAGAGGGGCAAGAATCCCCGCAAGGTCTCTTGAATCTGAACCCTGCTGGAATGGTGCTACTATCTGCCTAGGCATGGGTGCCTCTATCCAATGCAAACACCCTTAAAAAGGATGTGATCTTCCGACTAGTGTTCGGTCAAGGCGAGGGCTGGAGTGTGGAAGAAGGAGACCCATTGCCTCACTCATAAACAACGCTAAGTATCGTTGATCAAAAGAAAATACAGAGAAAGTTCTAAGACTTTATAAAAGAGACCTTGGTGGGTCAAGCCGAGTGACCTAGATGAACTGCACAAATATGTCATATCTAATTATCGTATTCATCTCTTGCATATTCGATAGGAGATGTCCAAGAGCACCCAAAGAACAACCAAAAGGAGGGAGATAGTCCATCAAAATGCCAACTAACCAAAGAAGGCTTGACACCTTGAGACTCTAAAACCCGGCAACCATGAACCCATCCTATAGGGATGTTCAAGGCCAAGGCCTTTGGAAAGCAATAAGAAAGATATGGGCAACGATCCCTACCAACATGCAAGTCAACAAAACAATGGATACAAAGCAAGAACGAGACCAATCTGAAAATGGTCTGAAGCCAAAAAGTATTGGCCACAAACTTTAACTGGACAACAACATGGGGACAATCCTCTTACTTTTGATGATACAATGAAGCATGAGGGTCTGTACTCTCTTCATATTGGCTCAATCTAGTTCAAACAAGCTAGTGCCCCACACAATAGCCCTAAATGGGTTTCACTGGAGAGGGGCAGGAGTCCCCGCAGGGTCTCTTGAATCTGAACCCTGAACGAATGGTGCTACTATCTGCCTAGGCATGGGTGCCTCTATCCAATGAAAACACCCTTAAAAAGGATGTTATCTTCCGACTAGTGTTCGGTCAAGGCAGGGGCTGGAGTGTGGAAGGAGACCCATTGCCTCACTCATAAACAACGCTAAGTATCGTTGATCAAAAGAAAATAGAGAGAAAGTTCTAAGACTTCCTAAAAGACAATGGAACCATCCTTGAATCGCATATTAGGTAGGGCACAAGAAAATGAAGTGCCCCTCCATCTCAATCTCCTGAATATGGCAAAGTTGGAAAATCTTCTCCCGTGGAATATGATGCTCAACCTTCTAAAGCCTATGTGAACCCACTCAAAACTGGCCCAAGGGGGGCTTGAGCCTTTAGCACATGCATCTAATGCAATAGTGTGCAAGAGAGTTGAACAATGAGCCTATTTCTCAAGTCCAAAAAGTGTTATGCATAGAAGGCCATGTTGGGCTTCAGCACCTTTGGTGGGTCAGGCCAAGTGACCTAGATAAACTGCACAAATATGTCATATCTGATAATCGCATTCATCTCTTGCTTATTCGATAGGAGATGTCCAAGAGCACCCAAAGAAAACCCAAAAGGAGGGAGATAGTCCATCGAAGTGCCAACTAACCGAAGAAGGCTTGACACCTTGAGACTCTAAAAACTGGCAACCACGAACCCATCCTGTAGGGATTTTCAAGGTCAGGGCCTTTGGGAAGCAATAAGAAAGATATGGGCAACGATCCCTACCAACATGCGAGTCAACAAAACAATGGATACAAAGCAAGAACGAGACCAATCTGAAAATGGATGCAAGCCAAAAAGTATTGGCCACAAACTTTGCCTGGACAACAACATGGGGAACAATCCTCGTGCTTCTGATGATACAATGAAGCATGAGGGTCTGTACTCTCTCCATATTGGCTCAATCTAGTTCAAACAAGCTAGTCCCCCACACATTAAAAAATTAAAACCATAAAGCACCATGGGTTATGTTACCAATCAAACTGGCAGCACTGTCACCTCGGTCTAACTCCTGACTTTTTTGGGTAAATCTTACCTCAGGGGAGAGTCCCTACTTGAGAAAGAAAACCTGCAAACCTACAAACCTTTATGGCAGAGATCAGTACCTTATATGGAGTCAAAAATTAAAGATAAAGACACCAAAATCATATCAGAGGAGTTGATTCAACTATCTTGATCTTTATCAGTAAACATCAGCAATTTAGCACAATCAAGACAAATTTCCAGTTTGTATTCATCCACAAATAAAAGTGCAGAGATATAATAGATACTGCAATTTTGGTTCTATTGAGTATCATCAGCAAAAGTATCAGTCAAATATCAGCACAGTGATGTAGCTTTAAAGGTCTAAGACTAACCATCAACTTGAAGATGTCAATCTGAAAATAAAACCACTGTAAAGTATGCAGCCACTGCGAGTAAATTTCTGCTATTTAACACAGTGATTAACAGCACTTAAAATGCTCCCAAATACACAAGAAAAAACGGCCTTGGAAGAAGATAACAATAGGAACCAGGGCGAAATTAGCAACCAATCAGATCTGCAACAAAGGAAGGTCTGCTGCAAATTCATTCAACAGTCAACAGTGGGTCTGATTTAGCATTCTCAACTCTCCTAAGGTCACCAACCAAGTCGCCCTTCGAGATTTGTGGATAAACCCACTAGGGCGCGCTTGCGCCAAGAAGCAGATTTTTCAATTTGCCACTATTTTTTGAGTTTTGATTTTTTTCAAATTTTTATGGTTTTAGGATTTTTCAGTTTTTTAGGTTTTAGTTGAAGGGAAGGTTTTAGATTATTTTCTCTAACCCTAGGGCTATGAGAGATTGAGATCAACGTCCCTCTACATAAGATGGCTTTCAATACTTGTAGCTAGGGCATTAGCTAGCAACCTTAGGGTTAGGTAGAAAAGCAACAGCTAGGGCAAATATGGAAGTCCAAGACCCAAAGTGCCAACGGAGAGCTCCTTGTAAAGGAAGATCTCCTCAAGCAAGCAGACAAAAAGCCAACATAAAACCCTAAATCAGTCTAAAGCACCTTATGAGCAACGTTAGACCTACCTTAAGAGAAAATATGACAACATTAATCAAAAAATGGGCAGGAGTTACCTTAGGTCATCCTTGAGCATGAGTTATTTCAACCATTCTTGGCATCCACTTAGCAAGAGCACAAAATAAACCTTAGATTTACCAATATTCATCCTCCAAGCAAGAAAGAGATCATCCAAGAGAAGTGCGCATTAACTCAAAAGCTCATAAACCAAGAGAAAGATGAAAAGTTTCATTATTTGAACCCTTGTCCATATGTTTTACAATGAAGTGAGGTTGCTCTATTTATATGAGCAAAATCATCAACTTAACTTAAAATTGAGCCTACAAGTTAATGATAAAATAAAATATTTTAGGGCTTGTACACCCACTACTTGGAGACTAAACCCTATCAAAACATAAAATAAGAATAAAATATGCAAAATGGCTCCACTAAATGAACAAGTGAGCCAAAAAAGAGGACGGCATGCCCCAACTAAACCGAACAATGTGTTTCCCTCAACGTCCTCCTTTTTAGGAATGTAGGCTTTCATCCTCAAGGATGACGTCATAAGGTCTTGAGACCAAGAGAAGGGGTTTTGTGCTAATAAATAGGTCCAAACAAGCATGTAAAGTGTGCAACCCTTTACAAAACATAATCATCTTTTAGGCCATGTGTCCCAACAGATCTACACCTAGAAGCCCTGGGCATATATCCCATCCATGAGGCAATCAACACTGCCACTAAGCCAGCACTCATAGAGGCAAAACCAAGGGGACTTGCCATGACCTGATTCGGGGTATTTAACCCCCAAAACCAAAATAGAAGCTTCAAGTAGGCCATTACATTAAATTTTTGAAACCCCTTTCTCTAGTAGACCTGTCTAGAATGCTGCAAATACTTCGAGTAGCAGCAAGTTAAATGATAGAATCCATGAGAATATCTTGGAAGATATGTCCTAGAAGTGGTTCGAGGAAAGTAAGTGACCATTTCCCTTATTGATCTAAGGTTGGAGTGCCTTCCTTAACCCAAATCTAGGTCCTGAAAATTAGACTCCTAAGTAGGTATAGACTATGGTGATTCTCAACCTCCTCTCCCCAAAAAAAGAAATGGAAATATGTAAGTACATTCTTCGAGACATTGAATATCATCACCTTGGTTTTAGCCAAGTTGACCATCATCTATTTAAGATCATAAAATCTAGATAGGGCATACAACTATCTCTGCAAGCCCTCTAGGATAGAGACCAAGAGGATCACATCATTCTAAAAAGGAGGATGGAAATCAGGACAAGGTGAAAAGACAACCATCCTTGTGCTAAATATGCTCATGTAGAAAGGACTCCAACTCATCGATATAGATCCCAAATAGGGTGAGAGAGAGACAACACCCTTCACCACAGTGGTGCTTCGAATGAAATAAACAAAAACCGTGTTTGTGTTAAGGAAGCTCAGGAAATATGAGGCATGTGATGGTTGTGATCAGGGTCATGGATATGCCAATGTAACAAAGCCACCGAAAGAGAACCTCCCTCAAAACTAAGCCAAAATATTGTTGGACACAATGGCCACACTAAGAGGGGGGGGTGAATCAGTGTGTGAGCAATTTAAACCTTTTTATCTTCTTTTAAACATTCAGAGTATATCAATCATTATGTCATGAATTACATAATCAAATGCATCAGCTAAATCAACAATACAATCATCACATCAAGAGACACAAGAATATTTGGAACATTGATCTTTATTTATTGTACATGGAAGACAACAATCTTCTCGAATACAATCAGCATCAACTGATAACAAGAGCACCAACTCAATAACAAGACCCAGCTTGGTTTTCTTAGCTCCAACTAAGAAGGCTTTGAGGAGTCCAATCCTCAAGTGCAAGTCTTGGCTTGCATCAATCTTAGCTCATGTGCCTCTGCACATCGATCTCTGCTGGTCAACCTTTGTTCATCACTCTTTGTCGATCTGTTGGTCAATCACTGCTGATCAATCTCATCATTCTTTGTCAATCTATTGATCAATCACAGTTGTTCAATTTGCTCATCACTCTACTGGTCAATCTTCTCATCACTCTTTGCAATCTGCTCATCAACACTTGCTCTTCTATTGTCATCAACTTGCCATGTCTTGTCTGAGATCATCTTCATCCTCAACAAGGTAGCACTGGATGTATATTGGACAAAGAAAACTTGCCAATTGTCTGCTTCTTGAAAACTTTGCATTAGGGCATTCATCACTCATCATCATACTGTATATGTGCATCATCAACCAGTGTATCATCAAGGAGTAGGATTCATCAACATGTTCATCATCCTATCATCATAATTTGCTCACATCATACAGTATTATAGACTACATCAAGTATAGAAGTCTATCATCATATCAAGACATCATCATCGGGTTTGTTTGTATCATCATTACTATATACTGTAGATATGCCAGTTGTACATCACTGAACATGTAATTGTATACTGTACATACTCTAAGGTACACGTATCATTGTTTTATCTATCATAGCAACATCATCATCATACTGTGCATGTAACTGTATGTATTGGAATCATCCAGTCATCATCATCATAAAGTGTATCATCAAGGTTTTACAGCATCAAAGAATATAGTGCCATGTATCCAACAACATAGTGTATAAGTTATCTTACCTTTCATTAACCCTTTGGACTCACATCTGGGATATTTATGACTTCTGTAGAAGAGCTTAGACAAGATCAATCCTTAAACTTTGAAGGTGTCCTTGATTACTGTTGAAACTGTAGATGTCACTAGAGTTAGAGACTGAGTGTATGCTGAGTAAGTGGTTGTTGTAGATGATGTCAATTTTGGTAGTCTGTTTAAGCATGTTGTAGGCAGTGTTACACGGTACGTGTCCCGAAGGGTCGAGGACGCATTTCGACGTTTCTCGCGTCCCAGGTTCTCCGAAAATCCGTGCGAAACGTTTCGGGACGTCTCACTTTTGGCAAAACTTGGCGAGACGCGGAGTGAAACGTTTCGGTGGGCAACGAAACTTGGCAAAACTTGGGGGGACTTCCTGGCATCCCGCTCAAAACTTCGCCGAGACTTGTGGGCATCCCGCCCGAAACTCTGAAACTTCCCTAGGATATTTAAATATTTTCGAATTTTATTTTTTCTTAATTTAAAAAAAATAAAAAATAATTAAATAAATCATTAAAAAAAATTCAAATCATTTAATAAAACTTAAAATTTTATAAACTTATAAACTTATATTAATATATTAAAATTTTAAATTTAAAACATAAAAAATATATATTAAAAATTAAATAATAAAAACTAAATCTAATTTACTTTCTACCTAAAGTCTAATTCTAAACTATCAATATGCCCGTGAAACAAATACAAGCCATTAAAATCTTGAATAACCATTAAAATCTAACAAGCCTCGTGAGTGAATGTCTACCCCATATTGCTCATCTGTATGTTTGGGCCATTCACCACTAGCATAGCCCCATGTCTTTCTATCCATGGCTCTCCACCCAGTTAGATTATGTATATCTCTGCAGCTTCACTTCATCACATGAGACACCTCTCAGACCATATCCAACTGTACCACACAGGTATCTCAGCACATGTTGTGTTGCAACCCAATGGAAGAGTCTCATCTCAACCATAAACTGTCTCAGGGTCTCATTGCAAATCAAATATCTCATCAAAGATCTGATCAACTGCTTGTACATCATCAAATCTGAATCTGAAGCAGAATCACTCAGCTTCTTTAGATTTTTTATCATAGTGGGATCCACCAAATCCGAATCTAAAGCAAAATCACCCAGCTTCTTCAGATTTACCTCCATAGGTGTAGTCATGGACTTGTAGTTCATCATCCCGAATATCTGCAAGATCTCACTATGTACTTCCTTTGACTAAGGAAAATCTCATTCAGTCTCTACCACACCTCTAATCCCAATACATCAAGGTAAGATCCTTATAAAGCCAACTTCCTCTTGGTGAGGGAGGTACTCTTGATTGGGGCACCTCCTCCATCATCAACAAACTATGCTGCAACTACTCCCTCTGTATTGGAGCACCCTGCTCCATGTGCACCTGAGTAATATGCTCCCTCTGCATCTAGACAATCTTCTCCTACCTGGGCCAATCTCCCCACACCATATAACTCAAGATAATGGAAGATTGTCTTCCCCTGTGCATCCATCTGTGTCACATCCCATCAAGTGGGTCTATTGAGAAACACTAAATACCAATGTTGCAAACATCGATGCAGCGAAAAAATCGGCAAGGTCCAGGAAACATTGTTTCGGAATATTTCGATAGCACATTGGTAAACATCGGCAATAAATCGACAAACTTATAAAATACAAAAATATTCACACTCCACCCTCCACGAAGTCAAAATCACCTTTAGAAAAAAATTAAGAAAAAATTGGCAATATCTCGAGCAAAAATCAACTCAAAAAAATTGGCAATATCCCAGGATAAATCAGGAAAAAAAACGAGAAAAAATCAACAATATCTCGAGAAAGAATTGGCCCGATTTTTTAGGCGACCGATGAAAAACTCGCGATTTCTCGGAACATCACTATTTTTCAGCTGATGTTTGCATCGCTACTAAATACCATCCTGCAAACTGGCTAACTCCATAGCCTATATAGTGTGCCCTCTCAAATGTCAATCTGGACTGCATGCATGATCTTATAGATCCACTTAGAAGTTACCACTAACTTCCCCTCAAGTCTCGAAACTATTTTCCACATCATTCTACATGATGGACTGATACTCATGCATCATCGCATCCTATTGGTATGTTGCCTCCTCATAACTCAAAGGCTTGGAATCAATGTTGTGACTCATTAATGCCATATAACATGAGAACCTCTAAGGTCTTTTGTCCTCCCTAAAAGAATCATTGGAAGTTGCATGCCTCTCTACATCCTGCAAAGTATCACAAATCCATTTTGGCCTATGGATATGGCTCACCGGATCTTAGACTCTTGACTCTCACTGTGTACTGATCACCACAAGAGATATAACTCACTCTTGTCCACTCAAGAGGTATGACTCGTTCTTGACTTTCAGAAGATATGACTCACTTATGTCACTCACAAGAGATATGAGTCACTCTTTTCTTACAGAAGATATGACTTACTTTTGTGAATGCTTCCTCAAGAGTCTTCTCTCCAAATATCCATTGAGGAGGACACTTGATCTAAAGCATAATTGTCGTACTTGATGCACCTTCCGATAAGAAAATGGGTAGATCTTGATCACACATCTTCATCTCCACAGTCTTTACAATGGACCTATTCTATAGCACATGACAGAAATGTCCACAACGGTTAACCAGCACTAATTCAAAAAGTTATGCTATTTATCAATAAAATAACAATTCAATTTGAATAAATGACACTTATTGCACAAAACATTAAATACTTATCTTTGCTTATTTTGTTGATCCCTCTTGATCTCTACCTCCTGGCAGAAATCACTGAAATCCTCAAACACTTTGATCTTCTTCATCTAGTCATGAACTCTTGGAACTAGCTAAAGTCTTCATCTTAGATCTTCATGTCTTCAAGAGAGAATCATACATAATACAAGAATACATCCAAAGATACCATTGTCATCGATCTGCATGTGTCTGAATGCACTAGATCCAAGATCCCCTTTGACCTACTATAACTGCTCTCCAAAATGGTCCTTAAACATATCACAAATCTATCTTTTAATAACCACTTCAGATCTGCTTATTACGTCACTATCAGTACCATAAATTTGTGCTTGAACTTCACACAAAATGTGCCCCCATTTCGTAATCTCCAAGTCTCGAATTTTTTAACCTGCTATTTTGGACCCTATTTTTTCGGGCCTAATTTTTCGAACCCAAATTTTCCAAGCCTATTTTATTGGGCCCTAATTTTTGGGGCCTATTTTTCAGACCGTATTTTCTGGGACTACTTTTTCTGACCCTAATTTTTTGGGCCTATTTTTAGGTCTACTTTTTTGGACCCTACTTTTTCAAACCTCCACACATAAATGCACCCTACTAAGGCAAGTTCCTAAACACTAATTTCAAGTCCAATCTATGGTTGCAAGTGCCCACAATGGAAGACCTAGTAGGGCAAAAACAACCACTGGCAACGGCTTCTTTCAGTATTGCTCTAATACCATGTTGAATTTTATAACTAAGCAGTACAATTTTCAGATCTTGATAATTATGTCCTAATGATTATCATCCCAATTTTATCGTTGCGTAATTAAACACTGAAAATTTCAATACCAAATTTGCAGCGAAAAACAAACATATCACTAAAAAAGAACCATGCACAATAGACACAAAGTTTTACCCCGAGAAACCCAATAGGGAGAAAACTCAACAACTTTACTTCAGAATAATATTTCCAATAATAAGAGTACATCAACAACAATAGAAGAACCCTAGTTCATAAGGGTTTGTCACAATCCAGTCACAGAGAAAGTGTGCCTCACCAGTCATGGAGCAGTCACAAAGAGAAGTGCGCACTTGTTGGAGAGGGTGTAGCAAACCCAAGAAAGAGATAAAAGAGAGATAAGATCACTTCAATATGTTTTTTCTTCAGTTTTCATTTGCCTAGCTAAACTGACACTTATGTAGCAAAGAGGAGTTGGATGAGTTGTGTGTTCAAATGAGGAGCTAGAGCTGCTTATTTATACTCATCAAATCACTTGAAATTTACTTGGCTTCTTTGTCGAGGCCAACTTGCTTGTTTGTCCACTTCAATGTTGTATTTCATGTTGACCACTTTATTATTGGAATTTTTGTCTTTCTTAAGAAATTTTCTTCACAATGATGATGTTATTCTTCTCCCCGTATGCCCATCTATTCATGCGTAGAGTTTTAATGTTGAAGAGACCCACTAATAAGTCTCAAACACTTCTTAGATCTTGTCAATTCAACAATAGTCTCGAAAACTTCTAAAGGACAATTCCATTGTTTGTTCAGAGGTTGTCAGAACCTCGTCGATTTTTTCAGGTAGCCTGACCAAAAATGTTTAGCACTCTATCTACAAGAGGCTCTCAGGTTTCAAGCACATATTTTTCAGCCTCCCACCAGACCTAACAACACATAGAAGATCACAACATTCTCCAGCGTGCTACCACCAGTCAGAGGCACCAAGAGACCAACCGGCATGGATACCGATCCAGCTTCCAGATCAATGAGAATCCGTGGTACCGCATTTCGTCCCACGAGATCTCAGCAGCAAATCCGTACCAGACCTCTCCCAGAGAGACAGACTAGGTCCTCCAAACCTCAATACCATGCAAACTCTTCCCGACGACAACTCAGTAGACAGCCCGCATCCTCATCGGGTCAGCGGACTTTATTGAACTTCCCTCAGTTTTCTTCATTCAGCCTCGGATGTTAAGAGTACTAGACCTCGGTCCTATTCGCTCCAAGATCTTCTCCACTAGAGCACGTCCGCCCCATGGCGAGGCTCTGGAGTTGTGGTTGCAGCCGGAGCTCTCTCATCCTTCAGCACAACTCACTTTGCTTAATATTACCTTCTGCATTGTATTGCTTTTTATCTCTTTTAAAAGGAGACCATTTGGTCCTCCCGCTTTGTACAGACATCATTGTAACCTGCAGTCTCGTTGACCTACTTTGTGGTCATTAGTTGGACATAAATAAAATTATCTTATCTTATCTTATCTATCTTAGAATAGATTACTTTGAGCCCCAATCATAATGAACACTTGCCCAATGCTGCATACTAGAGAAACACCAACAAATTCCACGATATGAACTTGACTAAAATGGCTGCTAGCTCAGCCGAGAAGGGCTGAGCCATGTCGAGTTGATCCTCTCCAAACCTCTCTCCCACCACTGATTGATTGGGCACAGGGCGATTGCGGAATGAACCAAACTAGGGTTGCTCATCCCTCGATCAGTTGTGTGCGACGGCTTTCCCGGAGCATTGCTATAACCACTCCTAGTTGTTCGATGAGATTCGACAATGAGAAATCCTTTATCTAGACTGTGCCACTACATATTCGCTCACAACTCACTATGTTGTCTCTTTGTATGGACTCTCTGCTACTATGCCATCACTTTATGTGTGCCAATGTACTGACTTGTATTCCATAACTCTGGATCTAGGTTATTCCCTTCGTCTACGTGAGTGCAAGTATGTCGATTGGGTGGTTTAATTTTTAAAATGGGATTGGATGGATCTATGTATATATTAAATTCATAAATTATCATATATGTTTTCTTTCATCATATACTAGCTTTTAGGTTATTATATTATATATTGTATGTTTTTATATATTAAATATTAAATATAGATACATTAAATATAAATATTTTTATATATAAATGTATTTAACGTTATATATATAGGTTGATACTTTAGAGAATATTTATATTTTGAAAATATGTATATAGACGATCCTAATGATGAAGCTCATTCGAACCTTATTGGAAAATTTGGATTCGAACCGAACTTCAACCTTGTCAAGCCCGAAACATGTGACATAGGTTGTAACCAACTCCCTCAAGTGCTTGAGCTCCAAAACCTATGATCTGGTGAGATCTTCGTCAAGGAAGATCTTACTGGGAGGAGAGAACAACTTTCACTTAGCTCTAAGGGCCCAAAGTTGATCAGCCATAGACTTGAATCGAAGAAAAAGAGTGGATCGAACCCAAGCCAAGTTCTATCCAAGGTCACTTCCAAGAGATCGAGATTATCCTTGAGAAATGAGGTCCCTACTACCATGGGATCCAACGATGGAAGAGGTAAAGGGAGTCCCCCCACCTTGAGGTTTAATCCCCGCACCCGCATGGTATGCTCCTCCATGAGTTTAGCCTGTACTACCTCCTCCACTGATGCCAAGGTGAGGGAGGGTGGGGGTGTTATCACATATACATTCTGCAGCTGGGCTACCATGATGCAGCATACAAACTTGTCTCTTTTTCTATTCCGGGCTATTTTTCACATGGGGTATTAGCATGGATCTTTCCAACTTCAGCTATTCCAGAGCCTTTTTCATCAGATTTTCCTTGCCAAGACTGAGATTGAGGAGTCCATTGAGATGCTTTCAGTGATGACCTAGTTCTGTAGAGCAGAGCAACAGATCATAGTTGGTACACACAGTTAGAGAGGGGCTCATCAGTTGGAGACAGGTATCTTTGGTAAGATCAAGTATACACTTCCTTGGTTTGATTTTTGCTCTATGATGTATAACAAACACCTTTGCTTATCATGTTAGGATGATTATGGAGACCTATGCTTATATCTACTATTGCTCTAACCTGTGTTATGATTAATCAAGGGACTTGATGTAAAGAATGTTGCTCATGCCATGCTTGTACAAATAGTAAACTTGGTGCTAGGTTGGTTCCATGTATCACTTGTCCCCAGCCATCCAGTTTCATCCATGGTAAAACTTATCCTATGACTTAAACTATTTAAGACTTGTGAGATTGAAGATCTTTTCCCCATTTTGACCTATATGTATGATGGATACCATGTTATTTTGTGTCTCGGCTCTGAGTTGTGCAACAAAACTTGCCGAAGCCTTGATCCTTTTGGGCCAGGAGAACCCACTGGTGTTGGTTCCTGAGCTTAGGCGAGTTGGGTTTTGAAGCCTTGACCTCTCTGGTCGGTTACCCCCGATGTCTGGTCCTGACTGTGGATATTCCCCCTAGTTGCCCGAGAAGTTGTCCGCTAAAACTTGAAGCAATATGTCTACCATCATTACATGCATTATGAGCTATATGCTATATATTATGAAATGCAAGCCCACAAATGAAATTGCAAACTATGTCTTTAAACACAAATCAAAAGAGCTATGAAAGGCCCAAATAAAACAGTGGATAAACAAATGCTAAATCTAAAGACTGTTGGCCATATTATTGAAATGTAATTATTACTTCCTCACGGAGCTTACAGGTTTTGATGTGAGATGGAGTAAGAGACAGCTAATCATAAGTGTACCCCAGGATCTCTTCAGTACAGTTTATTGTGTACTCAACGCAAGGGTCCTAGAAAAGATCTTCACGGAGCTTGATCTTTAGCTTGGATGTGAGTTGTAGACATGATTATTAAGGTTGAATGGACACTTTTCAGATCAGCTCATCCACCTGTGAGACACCACCATTCCCTATTGTTTATCTATCATGCATATGTCACTTTGGCTGTGTGTACTTGTCATTATTTGGATAAATCACAAAGTCAAAGACGATCAAAAGTCATTACCCTTTGCCTTAGCCTTGATGCCCATCCTCACCTAGTAGTAGCACATTGTTTACCCTTTGTAAGTATGGCATGGAAAAGCAGACTTCTAGAAAGTTCGAAGATTCTTCAGAAGCATAGGTACAACTTACTATTATTATTATTATTTGTCACCATGATTATGAATAATTGATTTAAGCTTGGTTTTGATATACATTATTGGAGCATTTCTTACCCTGGGGCCTGGATGCTTACAAGATCATATTGATGCAGTATCTCACCTTGATTTTGGGTATTTTGACCTGGTCAACTCAATTGACCAAGTCAAGCACGGTTCCCAAGGCAATGACTCAAAAAACAACATGACCTATATTTGTTCCATACATGCCCAGGACCAATACTACGGTTTCAGTTTTGAGAGTTTGGCCCCGGTTCTCTTGATAAGTGATTATTATCACTTAATTATTGGCCAAATGATCAAATTTTATTCCAGATAGCGGTATATTTGGTTCTCCTAGAGCAGAACAGTTTTCCAGGGGGTATGAGTAGTCACTTATACCATTCTTCTATGTCTCCAGATCATCCAGAGCACTCAATTTGCCCCAGTTTGCACACTGGACAAAGTTATGGTAGATTTATCATTTTCCAGAGATTGTACCAGCAAAAACAAACTAAAGAAATCACTAAAAAAATCGATTTGGCCTCCTGGGTCAAGGAAATGGCTTGGCATTTTGACAGATGATGTGTCTCGGCATACCAGACAGTCCTCCAACAGTTTTCAATCAGCAAACGTCCGGATTATTTGTATCTTGGCTCAACCAGTGAAGAAATCCCCCCAAGGGGCACCCCCTCAACTTGGCTATTGATGTATTTCATTGTTATATCATGTATTATGAAGTTGTAAAAGGGCCTAGGGTGAATTAAGCCCTTAGTGACCCCCTACTATGTATTCTCATGTCACATCTTATGTTATATTATGACTTTCACTTAGGATAGGCGTCCTTGAGTAAAGTGCGCCCCCTGTTTGACTTAGTCACTTGATCCATGTATTGATCTATGTATTGTTGATCTCCACCGTTGACGATGTTTTAATCTCAACTGTTGGATGTAAAAGTGAGTTAGGGTTTACGTCTCTCTCAAACTATTTAAAAGAGGTGACCCCCCCATTGTAATTCATGAGCCTTGGCACCGGAATTTGAATAAAGAGAATTTTGTCTAGGATTTCTTCTATGTATCTTGTGAATGATTTGATGATATGATGATTGGCATTGCTACTCTTCTATACTGAGTCTTGTTCGGGATCCATCTTGCATTTTTTTCCTTTACAAACTTCATCTACAAGAAAGGAGGCGTTCTAGGGAAGAGAGAGGGCGTTTTTGTGGGGGAACTCACCATCGCCCTGGCTCTTACGTGTTCGGTTCACGGAGTATCTCTTTCTCTATGATTGTTTACTTCCTATCTTTTCCATGGTCTGCAGATCTCGTTCATTTGCCTTATCATTTGATTGTCTTTGATATGGCAGGTTGAAGGAGGCGCTAGGGTGACTGGTTGTGGCACAAGTACAACAAAATCTTCTTCAAAAAGGCTCATTTGAACAGGAAAGTGGCATTCTTCATCGTTTCTAAAGTCATCTACAAGATCCAGGTACGTCTCGCAGGTAATTTCTCCTTCTTTTATTTTCTGTATGCATTGGCCATCACTTCAATAATTATAACACCCTCATTTCGTAGATCTAAAGGTTTTGGTTTGCGACGAGCTATAAAACTTAAAACCCACCTTGGAATAAACATAAAACCCCTAAGTTTCAATTTTCATCATCATTGGACTCCATTTGCCCATCCTAAGCACTGGCCTGCTTCTCAGAGGAAAACGCCCTCCTTGGGAGGAGTGGGTAATTCAGAAACCGTAAACTGGGTATCATTGGTGTTGCTTTCATTTGCCTAATCTTAAATCCAACAATCAGTTTGAATATCCAATTTCATTAAATTTCACCATTTTTCCCTAGATCCCAATTTTCTGCATAAAACCCTACAATAAATTGGGGATTTTCACCTAGATGCTCGAAATCTCTTGGTAATCGTTCTAAACTCTAATTGATTATTTTACTAAGAGATTCCACCAAGTTTCCCTCGGTCATCTATTCATTTTCCTTATTTTAGGGTTATCTTGGTCATAGGGACGCCCCCTGGTCTTAGTATTTTCACTGAGTCAAAAGTGTCAGTATCCTTGATTGACGTGACATCTGAGTTTTTTAAGAGTTCTTGGAGATCGTAGGTCACGACTTTAGCTGCCTTTCCTCTGTCGTCATGAATAGGATCATCCCATGAGGCAACTACAAGATTCATGATAACAGGGGGAATCCCTTCCTCTAACTACCTCTGCCCATGAGTCGATATGTGTTTTAGTTTCTAGTTTAAAAGTGGCTTTTTGGCATCTGATCTCCTCTTAATGATTTTTCAAATCAAGAATTAATGTGTAAAGTATCATTAGGTGGGTGAAGGGCCTCTTGCACATTGTTTTCATTTAGCATTTTCTTCAGTGATGTATTCCCTAATCCAACTTTTGTTACCATGTTTGTGAGTTCATCGATCTTTGCCTGCAATACTAAGATTGATGATTCTAGGAGTTCTAATATAGTACTTAATCATTGGATAATTCTTTTGATGTCCCCATTTCCTGAGTCTTGTCTGTCTGAATTTGGGATACCTCTGAGTGCCTTAATGCTAGTGCCTTCTCCAACAAATGTGTCGATCATTCCTTCCCTTGAATTAGCTCCAAATATGCCCATTTGTAGCAACAAAGAAGGTCGAATGGCATGTAATGGTGTCAAGACAATGGGCATTAAGCGAGGAGATGGGTCCCAAAAATTGTTGACCAAGGGGAATGTAAGTACAATCCAATAGAAGCAAGCCCAACTAAACAGTCCACTCAAGGGTATGAAATATGAAGGAAGCACGTGAACAAATAGCACACACCCTTCACTCTCATGGGTTCAACTTGCATCAACTCTTATGACGAAATTGCTCCAAAGAGATTTCTACAATTGCAATTTGAACTAGCCTTCCTTTAGTCCCGTCAGCTCACAAGTCAATTCAAATCCCACAAACAAACCCTAGAAACAAATCACCGATGGCTAGACAACAACGATTCATATCCAATAGAGATATAGGTCAATTCCTAACTTTTGACCAATTTTGAGGAAACAGGAACTCCGCACGAACAATTCATTGAATTGATAAGGTTAGAGACTACAATTAACTATTGTATTAAATCCAAACATCGGTTCAAAACTCGACAAATGTGAAATTGTGGATGATAGAGTTGCCAAGGAATTTAAAGAACAACTACATGAAATCATACCACAATCTCTATATCTTATTAGTATTTGCCATTGCCTTCATCTCTGTCATGACCAAGGGAATAAATCTAGATCCACAACTAAGTCCCCTTTCTTATCAAATCCTTGCTTCGATGCAATGATGCAAACAACTTCCTAGAATTCACTAGTGCCACAAAAGTGCCTTGGACATCGGTTTAGAACATGTCAATGATAGAACCACCAAGAACATCAACTACAGGAAATAAGACCACAACCTCTGCATCTAATCAGTATTTTCCAATGTTGCATCCATCTTTGTTCTGGGTTATGATTTCACTATGTAACAACCATTGTAGTGATTTCCCAAGACGGTCTGAGACACAATGAGGTCGATGTTAGAAGATTTAAGCCCTACCCAACTAAGTCCTCCACTCAATGACAAGGTTTCCATGGAGTTACCAGATGAAATAGCAGGCCTGGCCACCGGTAAGCATATGAAGGAGGAAGCGACCACTATCACCTTAGTCACTTCTCCTAACTTCTTTGGAAGTCGGAACCTCCAAGGGGAGAGCGCTTTTGATAGCCTACAAAACACTTATGGACAAAGAGAATGTCTTCTATGCAAAAGTGAGTTAAAGACCAGTGCCTTATGTTAGGAATGAATAAGACAACATATATAAAAGTGTAAACTTTGTAGGTGCAAATCAGCATATTGACTTCATTCAACCAATGTGTGTGCACAAGTATGGCAGCCAAGATATAACAGTACAGCAATAATAAAGTAAGCAGTATAAGATGTATTCAGTGTTTCTATCCGAACCAAGCTTTAAGTAAAATAATAGATTATTCACTCAAGGTTTGTCATATACCCAAGTATTAAACAATTGCAAGAATTAGAACATCTCATAGGTAGATAATTCACTAGCCAAGTCTTTGTGCAATCATTCACATAAAGCAGCACTTAGTGATTATGTCAAATTACTTCATTCCATCATTAGAAACATTCACTCATAATATGAACAAGACCAACAAAGCTGATATACAAACAGTGCCAATAACAGTACTTCTTATCACCTTTCAGTTAATAGCAATATAGGCCCTAATTATGACAATATAGCAGTGGTATGGCAGTCCTAACAGCATGCAATAATCATGAGCAACAGTAGAGCTTCAATTGTAAGCATTTAACCATTCATTCATTAACAGTTTGTATGTCAAACAACTTCACCATCTAGCAATTTGTATCTTTATATTTAGTCTGGAATAAATGTGCAAACAACGTCACTTCCAACTACTGATCAGACCTAAATTAATTGCCTTCTGTTGGTGTTTGTTGCAGGTAATTAGGAGTTGTCAGAGATTTCGACAGGTTGCAATATGCAGCAGCCCTGAAGAGGGCAGCCAAAGACAGCCAAAGGGATGCTACAGCCAAAGAGAGGGTTGTCCTTTGGCTGATACAGCCTTGGACAAGCCCTGGGTAGCGGATTGAGGGTTTAAAGGGAAGGAAGATGGCAGGTTTAGGGTTCTAGGAGAGGAAAGCCAGCATAAAAGAGGAGGCTGAGGGAAGATAGGAAGGGAACAAGAGAGATCGTGAGGTGGGAATGGAGGACAGCGAGGGTTAGAAAGGAGGAATAAGCGTAGGTTAGGGTTTAGGAAATAGTCCTAGGGCTGCTATAGTTTAGTTCTAGGGACTATTTTTAGGATTAGGGCAGATTTTAAGGTTTTTTAGATTTTTAGGGCCTCCTAAAATTTTGCCCTGGGGTTTCTATGGACAAATAGGGCAGGGCAAAATTGTAGGAGAGATCCGAAATTTTAGGAAGGCCAAAAAATAGAAAAAAAATATATATATATATATATATATATTTTTATTTTCTAGGGTTTTTAACATAAAATTGTAGACCTACTTCTAACCCTAATTCTACCATGAAAATACAAATTTACACATGCAAATGCAAGAGATTTGATGGAAAATTAGTTTTGGGACAAGGGTTTTAGGTTTCACCCAAACCTTAGGGCTTCAAAGGATGTGACCAGCCATCCTTCGAGAAGCTTATCCTAGGTTTGGCAACAAAAAGCTAAAGCCCTAAGGCTCTAACCCTAGAAGGACTCCTATAAGGGATGTACTTCTGTGAACCAAGGGGACTAAAGGATGAAAAATGACCTAGCCAAGACAAAATGCAGCTCTAATGGCTGCCATTCAATCCACGAACATGCATCGTTCATCAACATTTAATAAAGAGAGATCAAGAAAAACCCTAGATACCTCCTTGTGCAAGTGTTTAGCCGACAAATCAAAACATCACCTTTAGCAAGAGCATAGAACCAAAGAAACTTTCACAAAATTGCCATCCAAACCAAGAAAATCATCTTCCTCAAGAGTGCACATCACTTCCAAAGAGCCCTAATTGGGTAGAATAAGTGCATAATGTTTTATCCCACTTGTCTTATGTTCAAATGAAGTGAGGAGAGGCTTATAAATAGCCTCTCACACTCACTTTACAAATATATCCAGGCCTACATGCCTGAAAATGTCGATTTGAAATTATAAAATGTCAATTCAAAATTATAACATAAAATCAGAGTAACAGGAATCGCGATTTTTTCGAGTTTGACTCAGATCGGAGGCGAAACGAGCCATTTCAGCTCGGGGCGAGTTAAAATCGGGTCGGGGCGATTTAACTCGGAAAATCACCGAAAAATGGCTCGGATCAGCACGGCTCGACGAGTTAAACGATTTTTCTACCTGTCGGCTTACTCATGCCTCGAAAACAGAGAAAACCCGCGTTTTTTTTTACTGCGTTTTCTCCCACCCTCGACGCGGCATCTTTACTTATTTTCGGCCACCGTTATCGTTCTTCACGACTTTACAGGTTTTTCTTTCACCGACGTCTGTTTTCCTTCACGGGCGTCCTCTTCATCCACAGGCGTCCAGCATCACGACGTCTTCTTCATCCACGGCCTTCATCGACTGTATTCTCCTACCCGCGCCGTTGTCTTCGCCAACCCGCGCCCGCGCTGTTGTCTACAAGTCGCGAGTGCCCGCAGCCCCGCGTTGTTGCCTTCTCCAGCCCGCACCGTTGCCTTCTCTGCCCGCGGACTGTGTCTTGCTGCTGCTGCAAGCCGCCAGTGCTCACAGCCGCGTGCAGGTATGTGGGGTTTTTTTTTTATTTTATCATTTTAATATTTATTTTAATGTATTGTAATGTATTGTAATTTTTTAAAATTTGTAATGTAATTTTTTAAAATTTGTAATGTATTTCTTTTTTATTTATTTTTTAATGTATTGTATCTAGATTCCATACTATTTGTAACGTAATGTGTTTTTTTTAAATTTGTAATGTATTTTTTTTAAATTTGTAGTGTAATGTATTTTTATTTTTTTATTTTTTAATGTATTGTATGATGTATCTATATTATTTGTAATGTTATGTTATTTTTTAATATTTGTAATGTATTTTTTTTAAATTTGTATTATGTAATGTATTGTATTTTTTATTATTTTTATTTTTTAAAATTTTCATAATTTATTATAAGTTTTAAATTTTAAACCTTATTTTTATTTTTATTTTAACTTTTTAATAGTTTTTATTTTGATTTTTGCAATGCACTTTATTTTTTTTATTTTTTTTTTTAATTTCATGATTTATTTTAAGTTTTAAATTTAAAACTTTATTTTAATATTTATTTTAACTTTTTATCAGTTTTTATTTTGATTTTTAATTTATTATTTGATTTTTTCTTTGCTATATTTTTTTTATTTAAATAAAAAATGTTAAATTATTTCTGTACAGCAGTCTTTGTCATCTAGAAACAAAGGTTGCTTGTGCATATAACATTTTCTAAACCAAGAAAAATGAAGATGGTTTATATGATTTTAAAACAGCTTTTTGAAATTAACCTATTGCCACTTTATGTAAAAACAAACTGAATAAAAAATAAAAGTCAATACATCCTAAAGTTAGTGCCTTGTTAATGCTGATTTCTTGCTGAATTTGGCACACAAAGGCAGTTCTAACGTTGGCTGAAAAGGTTGAGCCCACACTAAAACTAGCAGCAAATATGACCAGGAAGGTAACGACCCTCTTGTAACCAGGACTCATTTATCCCAGCCTCTAAAATCAATGCCATAACTATTCAATCTTAAATCTCTGCCAACTATTTTAGGACTGCTTTTTTGTGCTAAAAGTAATTGCAACCTTCACAATTAGGAAAAGCAACATCCATCTCTGTTATGTTTGAGAAGATGGCCAGACAGTAGACATTCAGGAATGATTTTGATTTTATTTTTATTTAATAAAAATAAAAAGTTAAAATAACTTGATTTTAAATTGATTTTATTTTTATTTAATATTTGTTGGCATAAGCAAACAATTTAAAATAACAGAGATATTATTTTATTTATTATTTTGATTTTATTTTTATTTAATATTTGATTTTGATTTTTTAATGTTTTATAACTTGCAGATTTGCATTTTGAAGGCAGCAGGGTAAGGTTGGCCACTAAACTATATTAAATTGGGAAGCAGATTGTCTTTTTGACAGTGTGAATTTTGAAAATGCCAAGAGAAAAAGACTTTGCTTGGGCCTATTGTGAGAAGATTCCAGGGTCCACCAAGTTGCTGTGTAAATTTTGCAGAGAGCATTGTAGTGGTGGAATTTATAGATTCAAATTCCATATTGCTAAGCTTCCTGGGCATGACATAAGTCCTTGCAAAGCTGTACCTGAGGATGTTAGACACCAGGCCAGCTTGGCCATTGATTGGCCAAAATGAAGAAAGCAAGGGTAAACATGGAGATGGGAAATGCTGCAAGTGTTGGTGGACAATCCTCTAATACCCCCATATCACCTCCTTCTGTCGAATCCACGATGCCTCTACCTAACCCAAGTTTTCATATTCCAAACATGCCACAAGTTCCACAACCTCCTCCTATTCCTACAAATTTGAGCACTGGAGGAGGAAATATCCACACTTATTTTGCACCCCGTACACAACCAGGTGCCCAGCCTAGCTTAGATGGCACTGGTTGGAAAAAGAATGTCCATAAGCAAGCAAGAAAGGCCATTGCTAACTTTTGGTATTATTCTGACATCCCTTTCAACTTTGCCAGAAGCCCTTATTGGCAATCTATGATTGATGCAGTTGCTGTTGCAGGCCTGGGGTTCAAAGCCCCTACATCTGAGAGCCTTAGGACAGATATGTTGCTAGAGAGTGTTGATGACCTCAACCTTGTGCTTGGTGAGTTTTGTACATCATGGGCAAAAACAGGGTGCACCATCATGAGTGATGGATGGACAGATGGAAGGAACAGAACTTTGATTAATTTCCTCT
>LPNX010495809.1:2409-44695 GCA_001517045.1 Pseudotsuga menziesii | reverse complement strand
GGGGAGGTTGGCCGAGGGCTTATGACTTGCATTGAGAGGATGAACCCAAATCCAGAAGTCCAAACCCGTATCATTGCCCAGCTCCAAGACTATAGGATTCCTTCACAATTGTTTGCTTATGCCAGTGCTATACAAGAAAGGACAAAAATGTTGCCAGGTATTTTATAATTTGAATTTTGTATTACAAATTTTGTAATTTTGTATTATCTTTTATAATTTTACACTTTATTATCTCAATTCTTCAAAGTTCGAAGTTTTTTTCATCTTCAATTATCAATCTTGACTTTTTAACACTTGCCCCATGTTAGGTCTTTGGTGGCAAAATTTTGGCAGTGATACACCAGATCTTAAGAAGTTTGCAACTAGGATCCTAAATCAAACTTGCAGCGCTTCAGGTTGCAAGCGCAACTGGAGCATGTTTGAGAAAATCCATTCCAAGAGGCGTAGTCGCTTGACACAAAAGCGCTTGAATGACCTCGTTTTTGTCCACTACAACCTTCAGCTTCGCAACAGGCTGTTACTTGGTGAGACACTTTATAATCATTTGTAATCTTAAATTTTAATCATTGGTTTAAACTTTAAAATTTTAAAGTTTAATTCACATTTTGAATGTATCTTGATTCTTGATGTTGACAGGTTTGGATCATTCAGCTATTTCCTTGGGCCAAGATGACTTGGAGGTGGAATTGGAACAGAATGGGGATCCTACAACTGTTGCTACATCTACTTGGATTCATTCAAAGGAGGCTCCTCTTTTTAGTTCCGAGGACTTAGAGACCCTTGAGGGTCAAGCAACAAGAGATGCAAGACCATCTACTTCTTAGTTTTAACTTTTTCTTACTGTTTCATATTTAGTATCTAGATTCTAGATTTTGGATCCTCACTTTATGTATTTTTGGACTCATCTTATGGATGAGAGTTGATATATTTTGGACATCTTTCCGGATTATCATTTATGGACTCATCTTATGCATGAGAGTTGATAATAGATATATTTTGGACATCTATGATTCTATTGATATCTTTTAGGCATCTATTGATATCTTGCAGTGTATGGAAATGGTTGTTTTGAATATCTATAATTTTTTTTTTTAATTCAAAATAGAGGTATATATCTAATTTTTTGTATTTGCCGATTTTTTCCCGATTTTTTCCCGATCCAATTCAAACTCTTCGCTCTTTTGCCTCGCCGATTTATTGCCGATTCCGAGTCTGGTAAGTATGCATAAAATAATATAAAATAATTCAAAAAAAAGGGCCCAAAGTAGGCTTAAAGTAGGCTACTTGGGGTAATTTTCCTCAAGTGCCTAAAATTGCTGAAAAAAAGCAAATCACTCCAAACGAAAGGCTAGAGTGAGCTAGAGGGAGGGCCTCATGCCCCATCTAACTCCGAAAATGCTATAAATCCCTCAACACCTCCCCCCCCTCAAAGCAGCAGTACGGCCTGGGTAGACGGATGACGTCCTTTAAGGAAGGAGGCTAAGGAGAGAGCGCTAGTCAGCTGAAGGGCCAGGAGGGTGTCTGAGGTGGCTGTGAAGGGAGACCAAGGTCTCACAGCTGAAACAAAGACCACCGGTGCAAGGAAACAAGATATGGGGCTATGTGACCCAGTGATCAACCCCTAGGAGCCCCAGACACCAACTGCAGGGTTAAAAACCTCAACAAAGGGAAATCAACAGTTCCATCAAGCCATAGTTCTCCTAAAGGAAAGACCAAAAGGTACGGCCATGACCACCATGTTGAATGTGGTTGTCATTGATGTCAAAGGAGTTCAGTAATGACAAAGGAATAACCCAAGACATGATGGCAAGACAAACTCAAGGAGAGATAAAAGAATAACAAAGACAGTGATGACATGGCATGTATGATGATGTGGCATGTGTGGTGAAGTTAGATAGTGTATGTAACAGTCGTTAATGTAATGAAGAACAAAGAAACTATATCTGTGTGAATCCTTTGTCTTCTTTCATAACCAAAAGCAGTATGAAATTTCCTATGTATGAATCTTCAATACCATTAGAAATGTTTGAAGAAGTCCCGAAGGTGGAAGTGTGTTCACTCGCATATTAAATTGATCGCTCATGGATCAATTCGACTGTTACAATGCGAAATTAGGCAGATCAATGGATGTGGATGAATTCTACAAAAGAAAGGTATATGGGAATGAAGTTTCGCAGTTAATCAGAGATCAACAGCTAGAAAGCATTCCATAGCAGATCGACAGTTCTCAAGAGTTGCGGAAATAGATTTGCGGGAGGAAATTGTGGAAGCCCATTTTCGAGAAAAGTGTGAAGGCGTATCCACAATCCGCAATCTAATCTCAGATCGACGGTCAAAAAAAAAATGTGCAAGAAATTGACAGCTCAGAAGAGTTGCGGGAGGAAAATTGCGGAAGCCAATTTCTGGAAAAGTGTGGTTCCGCAATCCGCAATCCGCAACCCGAAGATCAACGGTTAGAAAAGAACCCGCAAGAAATCGACGGCTCAAAAGAATTACGGAAAAGAAGTTGCGGGAGGAAAATTGTGGAAGCCAATTTCTAGAAAAGTATGGTTCTGCAATCCGCAACCCGAAGATCGACGGTCAAAAAAGAACCCGCAAGAAATCGACAGCCCAAAGAGTTGCTGAAAAAGATTTGCATGAGAGAGTTGCGGAAGCTAATTTCTGGAAAAGTGAAAAGGTGGATCTGCAATCCACAAATTCGAAGATCAACGGTTAGGAAAGAACCCGCAAGAAATCGAAGGCCCAGAGAGTTGCGGAAAACAATTTGCGGGAGAGATTTGCAGAAGCTAATTTTTGGAAAAGTGAAAAGGTGGCTCCGTAATCCGCAAATTCAAAGATCAGCGATCAAGAAAGAACCTGCAAGAAATCGACTACTCAGAAAAGCTACGAAAACCTGAAGATTGCGGAAGACCAGTTGCAGAAACAGAAAATCATGGAAACCAGGTTGCAGAAGAAGGCTCTAAGAGTGGTTTAAAGTTGTTAAAGAGGATTTTTGGCCTACTAGAAATTGGTTGTGTATCAATGGTTTATATATATGCCTACACCATCTATGAAAGGAATTAACCAATAACCAAAGTATATTATTTATGAGGCATTATTTAAAAAGGGGCGTGGCTAATAGATATAAACAAAGTTTTTATTTCTGTAACATAGTATAAAACTGAAGTGTATTTATAAACAAAATCTACAAGAATAATGTAAGGAAGTTAGCTACAGGAATGAATTAATTAAAAACAGAGTATGTTATCTTAGAGAAAGAGTGTGTTTGATGTATTGAAAGATCACAATTGTGAAGAGGCACGATGTTCCAAAATGAAAAGGTGTGTTTGGTAAAAAGGCATGACTGTATAAGATTAAAAGCAGAGTTAATTAGTGAAAGAACACAATGGTTCATGGGAATATGATGAACATATAAAATAGAATTTATTTTTGGAAGAAGGAGGTTTTCTGTGGGTTCAATATGAAGATATGAAGCAGCATGAAGGCCAAAGAAGAACAAAGAGTCTTTGTAGTTCAGAATGGAGCAGCTTAAAGAAAAGTACAAAGAATAAAAATATGAAGATCTGAAGTAGAAATAGAAAGAAAAAGAAGAACCATAAGTGTATGCTGCGTTTTGAATATGAAGAATTGATGCAGTATAGAAGCCAGAGAATGTAAAAGAAGAACAGAGTGTCTTTGTACCTTCTATATGAAGATTTGAAGCAGTAAAGAGGCCAGTGAGGGTAAAAGAAGAACAAAGTATCTATGTGGGATTTGATATGAGGATTTGTAGCAGAGAACAAAAGATATCATTGACGTTATAAAAACATATTTGGGAGGTAGGGTGGTGCTAGGGCAGGCTACAGGCCTAGAAGGGGGTTGTAGCCTCCTTCCAGTGGTAGCTGGTAAATAGGGTGTCGTAGCATCCTTTCAGTAGCAGCTGATATAACCAGGGGGTTGTAGCCTCCTTCCAATAGTAGTTGGTAAATAGGGTGTAGTAGCATCCTTTCAATAGCAACGAATCAAACCAGGTGGTCGTAGGCTCCCTCCAGTAGTTGTTGGTAAATAGGGTGTTGTAGCATCCAATCAATCGTAGCTGACAAAAACTACTGTTAAATATAATTTTGCAGTATAGAAAGAGTTGGTGGTTTTCCCAATTGGGCTTCCACGATAAAATTTGTGTTTTGTGTATCTTGTTGATACTATGTTTTAATAAATAGNCCCCCCCCCCCCGCTCTCAGCATTGTACAATATTCTAACACACCACCACTGAATAATACCCCTCCTAGTCAAAAAAATGGCCTCTATCCCCCTAGGGTACATCTAAAGGTGCATTGGGTACAAGTGTAGCATAACACATGGGAAGTCTGTAGAGAAGAAAATTCTCTATAGAAGCGAAGGACCACAAGGATAGGTTGCAATCTAGGGAAAACCAACTCAGGTTAGCCATGAAAAAAATTCTCTAGGTACAGGAAGGGTAATTAAGTACCCATAGTTAATCCCACCATAGAATAATAACCTAGGAAGATGAAAGAACAAAAACTCTTAAGGTTCTTGTAATCAATGCATGGGCATGGTTTATCAGGAATCCATGATACTTGGAGATATATACATTTGAAGATCCAAGAGAGAAAGAAGAGTTATCATCCCAATGTCTCCTCGATAAGAAGAAACCCTAGTCAAAAGACCAAACTCCAAATGAAGACATCCCCTCTAGACTTCATAACTCCACCTATGGTTCATGAGAAAACCCTAGTGACTTCTTCCAAGACGCTAAGCACAAAGAAAAGATTGCAAATGATGGTGTAATGATTTATAAAAGGAATCTCCCCTTCCTATATTTATATGAGAGGTAAGGGAGGAATACAATACTATGTGGGCCTAAGCCCCTGCAAGCAATCTACATGAGCCCTTATAGGCCACACAAGTGAGACATCTACTCATGCTCCAATGCCAATGTTGTGCACAATAATGACTCCAAGGTGATGTAGCTACGTAAGGAAAGACCAAACCACTACATCACAAGCCTCCACAAACTCCATCTATCCTCCAAAGCAAAGTACTCCGCTAGGTCAACTAACCCCTACAAGAACACTATCAAATCCCTAGGCATCCCTAAGTCGTCTCCAATCCTTCGAATAAGAAACCAAGTTTCCACATGTCAACTTGGGCTTGAAGCCTTCTACCATGATGCAAAACACTCCACATACCTGAAGGGCACACTCCAAGTAAGTGGTTGCCTCAATGAAGGGCATCCATCAAACTAGTAAAAGATCTCCAATGGCTAAGGGAAGAAAGCCAAACCAGCACCATCTTGAGGTCAAGAATCCACTTAGCAATCATCTCAATTGTGCATATCCATCACAAACCATCTCCCATGCTATAGTCCATCTCGAACCATCCAGGTGCTAATCATACACCATGTACCCTAAATCTCATGGAGCACCCCCAAACATGGTGTAAACACTTTCAGAGTAACCTAAAAGTCTAACATATGTCCGAATTTCTAGCAATAGCAACAAATCTTCTTCTTTCTACCTTTCATATTTGAAATTTGATCACCATGCTACTTCTTATCAGTCTCGTCGACATGGTCACACTCGTCATGTGAAACTCTTTCTTTTTAGTTTTGTCAACCTTTTCCCTTGAACAAGTGGGCTTGTTGCTTGACCTCGAATTTCCCTTCATCAAGCAATTTCTCTTGGCCTTAATTAGTAAACCACGAAAAGAGTCAAAGGTATAATCCTTACCATCATCTTTCCTAGAGGTCCAACTAGTAAGGAATGTCAAATAGAACACATCATACAATCTCTTCAGATTCATCGAGATCAATTCTATGAGCTAACCATCTTTCTTAGGAAAATATTTTCCGCATTCAACCAATTTTCACCAAAGTTCCTTCACACGAAGTACAAAATCTTCAATTCTTCCAAAAGAGAGAGGATCCAAAGAGATTAATTATTTCTTGATCTACTTGGTTTTATCAAACAAAGTCTTCACCTTCTTCCAAACAACATTCAGGCAATCAATCCCGCTTATATGAAAGCAACTCTCCCTGCAAATGCATGAAGTTATGACTCCTACGGCCTCATCCTCCTTCCCATCGATGACAAACTTTTGTTGGTCATCCTTTGGATTTGGAATCGCAATTTTTGTACACTTAGTGCTTTACTCTTTAACAATGTTTGCATATCTTATGCCCAAATTTCATATTCATGGCCATTCAAGACCATAAGCTCTCGTTTGGAACCCTTAATGTTGATCTACTATTTTAATGCTAGATTCAATCTGCAAGCCGAAACCCTCCATCAATCTACTAGAGAGATCTAACTCATCAAGACCGTCAACAACCTCCACGGGACTTGTAGATAGGCTAGATCTCAAACCACTAGCTTTGACACCATGTTGGAAAATCATATGATCAAGTAGATCAAAAAGCTAGTATTCCAAGAGACAAGTAGTTATCTAAAGACATCATTACAACACTTAAGCACAACCAAACATAGCTCAACATACAAAGAAGTGAGAGAAACCAAAAGATTTACATACACAACACATACACACATTCACCGTGATCATTTGTTATAGATCGACCCATGGAGCCATCTTATATAGCACCAAGATATAACCAACTCCCTTGAAGTGAGGAAGATGAGGTCCACATAGATTGGTTTGGTTGCATAACAAAATCCTTAATTTATGCCTTGTTCTATGCATCAATGGATTGTTTGTTCTAATTGCCCGACCAGTTGAATGCTTGCTAATCCATCCAATCAATCTCTTCGTCAACTCCTCGATCAACCACTCAATCAACCTCCCAATCAACTATCGACTAACTATCTCCAAAAGATCCAAAGGTGTGATGAACCAACCAAGCCTATTGTTCCAACCATCTCAACTCTTCATTCTTCACTTTTCTTCAAGAAGGCCCACTATTAGCTTAGGCCCATCACTATTGTTCACAATCAAAATGAGCATAACCATTATATAATGATGGTTTACTTTGATGTGGATCCAAATATTTTGCACAATTGCTGCTGAGTCAATCATGGATTACAAAAGTTTTGATCAACCAAACTATTGGGAGAGCTATAAATTCTAAGCATAAATGCAACCAACAAAACATGGCACTCGTATCTAGAGAGTAGTCATTTCGCATTCTTCCAACAATAAATCAAACAGCTACGACACATTTCAAACAGTAAATCATTTCACTTAAACTCTTCCTCTGCACAATGCAAACACTTCAATTCAAACTGCAAACACAGGCAGAAAAATTAAAACCTAATGTCTACACTCTACTCAAACCCTCTAATCTACAAGGATTAAGATTATGGAAATCTCATAACTACGGACCCCACTTGTGAGAGTGTCAGACCTGTACTGCTCTAATACCATGTTAAAGAATAGGGAAATTTGCAGCCACAGTACAACTACACACACAGAGACAGGAAATATACACAATGAATTTTGCAGCACTGCCTTTGTCACACAAATTGTATATATATATATATATAGCCCGGTGGGTTAGTTCAAGTGGTTGAGAGCTGTTTATGCTAGCACAAGGTCTCAGGGTCAAATCCCCGGGTGGCTATGCAGGGGCCTCACTCAATGTCTCCACCAGGTTAGGCCCCGTAATCAGGGCCGACGGTTTACCTTGGGTACCATCCTAAAAAAAAGGGGAAGTACCTGAGGGTTTCCCGAGCAATGTTCCATCATAATAGATATATGTGGGTTTTCATATTCAAGAGAAGCTGAATGTTTCATCTATCCTCTCTCTCACAAATAAAATCTCCCAGGTCGTTGGATGTCCAGCTGTACAATTTATAACAGTAAGCAAGGTGTATGCGATGTGTCCCCAACTTGAAAGCATCTTTCTCAAATGAACTTCCAACAAAAAAAAAGGAAGAATCCCTCGAATTAAGCTTCTGATTAGTCAGAAAGTCTGTCCAATAGGATTTCTTGAGTGTACTGTATTTTATAAAGCTAAGACCTTTGTCGAAATAATGTCCCACATAGAACTTCTATCAATCATGAAAGGGTCAACACGAAGACTGGCCTTCAAAGATTTGGCCTTTCTAAGAACAGCAACAAAATTGAAACCAATTTTCTCTCGCCTTCTGTCAAAACGTACCAATTAAAGCATATCATTCATAAACCAGAAAGTTTGTATTGACAATCAAATTACCTGACACGAGCAGCTAAAGCCCAGCCGAGCGAAAGTAGCAAACAAATGATGCAGCCCTGCGAACAACACATGAGATCATCAATTATCTCAAAACCTGAAACAATTTATAATATTTAGCGCTATGAGCGGAAGAGAGAAGGGTTCGAACAAGAGACTGCGAAACAAAACACCCCAACTCAAAAATCCATACAAATTTATAATTTCGCGACCAAAGAAACTGATCGGGAGCATTCAGAATACAGCATTTTCAAAAGACCTGTATTGGCTACATACCTGGATCTGAACTGCAGTGGCGAGAGGACTGCATAAGGCCTCACTGGCATAAGCCAAGCCTGCATCCAGAGACTCCCATCCAGCCATGGCGAACGACTTTTGGCTCAGCAGAGTTGCCCTAACACTAAAAAACTGCCCTGGAGGTATGACAAGGGAAAGGAAGAGGATTCGATTTAGGACAAGGAGCTTTAAATGCCGGGCAGTAGCACCATGCCAGCATGGATCTGCCAGGCGCCCTGTTGGAGAGCAGGTGGGGCGAAAGGCTGCTGTGATTGGCTGTTGCAGTTCTACATAGCTGGACGATGTTCTGGCTTCCGCTTCAAACAATGTCTCCCTCCTTTTTCTTCAAGTTTCCCTAATAGATTTGCTCTTTCTGTCCACGTCACGGCATCCAACCAAATCCGTCGCGAATATTCTAGGGCCATATAGCTATCTATAATGCGATAGTTTGATAAATGACAAGTGGGAAAGCGGCTCTTTATAGTTTGACGTGCAGATAAAGAAGTTGACTTTGGAAACAAAGGTCTTGTTAGGTAATTCGTTTTGAAATATACATTTTGGAAGTTTTATAGTTGTAGTCTAGATAAGGTTAGTTTTATATTTTTAGTAGTATTTATTATAATAGTTAAATTTAATTTGTTAATTAGGGTTAGTTTGAGTGATGGTGAGAATATTTTTCATTTAAGTTATATTCCATTAAGTAGGTTTGCAAGGCATTCTAAGAAAAACCTTTTTCATTTAAAATCATATTTTATTAAATATTTAATTAAGGTTGGATTTTTTAATTATTTTTTTTAAATTATATTATATTTTCAATTTTTAATATTAAATTTTAATTTTAAATTTCAAAAATATTTAACATTTTAACTCATTAAAAATATAGAGATTTATGAAAGCTTTTTATCAAAATTTTAAAGTAAATCAAATAATTCCTTCTTGTTAAGGTTTTATAATTATTCATTATGAACACAAGGTTAAATTGCAACCAAGTTTTAGCCCGCAAGATTCATGTATGGAGCTTAAAGGCCAAGCATTTTTCGACACTACATGGGCCCTCTGTGGTAGCATTGACAATAATTAGATGGGACATTAAGCATCTAGTTGCACCGAGAGTAGCGAAGTGCTTGCAAGTTAATATAGGGGAGATGTTGTAGCATTTTGTCACGTTATGTAACGTAACATTCCCATGTTGGCTCATAACTTATCAAAAATTAAAAATTTCAAGTGGGCTCATAAAATAAAAATAAAACTAAAAACAACATAGATTCATCTTAAACCCACGAGGGATCCAATTTCTTGAGGGTTTTTTCTTAATGTGGAAAAAAATAGATAAAAAAAAATACACCTCAAGAAATTGGATCCCTCTCGGTGCTTTCAAATGGATATATGCTAGTGGATACTATAAACTAGCTTAAATTGCATTTTGATCCTGGAGTATGGCTTAAAATTGTTTCTAGTGAGTTGAGAACCCGCCTTCTATTTATGAAAAAACATAAGATCTATACAGAAATCACACGAGTGGAAGTTAGTCTCATTATAGATTACTAGTATGATATTTTAAGTAGTCAAATTTCAACTCTACTAGATGATGTTGTTGCACATCAAGGTTTAAAAATTACGCCAACAAATATCAAACTAATAATTCTAAATATCTAATTTTTATTTTGTTTAAATAAATCTCAATAAATATTAATAATCATCATTATTATTATTATGATACTCACTATATATTTAATACATACACTATCAAATCAAAAAATATAATTAGATATAATATATATATATTTATATTTAATGTATATGCTATTAAAAAATAACCATATAGTTAAATATTACATAATAATCATTATTATAATATTTATTATATATTTAATATTTAATACATACACTATCAAACTAGAAGATATAATTAGATATAACATGATTTTATATATGTATATAATATATACATGATTAAATATTTAATGCATACACCATCAAATTGAAAAATATGATTAGATATTACATAATTTATATGATATATGCATTATTAAATGTCATAAATCTAATTGTATCAATAAATATAATAGTATCCATTTACAAATATATATATATATATAACACTATCATAAAATAGTACACATGTTAAAAACACAATCCCCACAACTACTCCCAATTATCCCATTATTGTATTGCATGAAAATCACTATTCAATCCAACGTAAAGACAATATAATAAAGCAATTGACAATAACTCAAATTTCTTCAAAATAAAGGGCACATGTCTCAAATTTATTTAAAATAGAAGGCACATGTCTTATTATTATAAAAGTGTGTTCGTGCATATCAAATAAGTGAATAGCACTACAATGGAAAACGGAGTGCTCACTCCTACTCTTCCCAAGCAGCCTTGGCCTTGAGGTCAGAGCTATCGAAATCCCTGGTCAACCGAAAGAAAGATTGGTGTGTATGGCAGTTGGGGCTGTGTGTAGGTTCCTCTCAATTAGTCAGTGTCTCGTCTTAGGTGTTTTTGAGGTTTAGGTTTAGGTAGTGGATAATAAATGTATTTAGTAGAAAATGAAATAATAAAAGATGATTTTTTTTAATTAAAAAAGACTTTTGAAGCCTTGATGGATAGTTCAATTGGTTGGATCCCTCGTTACCAAGTCTTTGGCTCTCTATCATGAGGTTGCGGGTTCAATCCTTGGGTCCATTAGGGTTAGGCTTCTCATAGTTGGGCTAATAGGATGTAGTCACCTGAGATTGTACCTGCATGGATTAATGAGCGTCGGAAA
Organism: Pseudotsuga menziesii; assembly: GCA_001517045.1. Taxonomy (NCBI): domain Eukaryota; kingdom Viridiplantae; phylum Streptophyta; class Pinopsida; order Pinales; family Pinaceae; genus Pseudotsuga; species Pseudotsuga menziesii. The sequence goes on along the minus strand of LPNX010495809.1, from coordinate 33,482 downwards.
AAAATCAAATAAGTTTTCAAAACCGTCATGTTCCTCCATTTCCTTGATGTCTTAAAAAACAAAAAAAATTGGCATGGTTGGGAATCACGTATTGTGTGGCCACAAATATTTATACATGACATTAGGATAACATTACCATATATATTATTTATTATGTCCAACCAAACATATTTTTCATACAAATTATAGTTTTTTCTTTGTGTGGAAAAAAAATACCATATATATTATTTAGTATAGAGAGAGCGAGAGAGAGAGAGAGAGAGAGAGAGGGAGTTGTCTATCAATGGTATGTGCTTATAATTGGAGCATTATGCAACTACTAGGGTTTGAGAGGTGTTTCTTTTTTACACAACTTTAGACGGCCAGGGCTCCTTCCCTAGTCGCCCTCCTTCTCCCCCTCTAAGAGGCGACAGGAATAGGTTGTATGCTTGAGCAAGAGGTGTGGGGACGCTCTCTTTGGGGTGAAAGGGGAGCAGTGATGTGGCTCGGCAGCAACAGCTCATGGTTCGGCAGAGGTCGTGTACTTGCAAGTGGTGGCTCATCCCATAATGTCGATGCTTTGCTCGATTGCAGGTTATGTAGATCAGCGGTATCTCAAATAACTCGGCGATGGTGGCGGCTCTAGGCTCAGCGACTTCTTTGTTGTTGATGACTCAACTCTTGTAGTGGGTTGTTTCTCATGGTGGCATTTCCTTCTCTCGGGGTTCCCTTTGTTGCTCCTAGTTGGAGGTTTAGTTGTTTTTCTATAGTCGATGAGAACTAACCTGAGCTTGATGGGTTTTAACTTTGTTTACATTATACTATTCGATATGGCTTATTTCTATGGCCTTATTTTAGTTTTTTTCCTCTTAATGAGTAGTTTTTGTAAGGTGCTTTAATGCACAGTCTATTTGCCATGTAATAGGGTTTTGTTCTTAAATGCTCTTAGAGCAGTGTCGTAAGTCCAAAAAGAACAGCCACAAGATGGGACAGTCACAATGTATACTTTGATTCAATCTGAATATCAAGTATATGCTCTTTCCTTGGTGAAAAAAAGAGTTGTCTATCAATAACATGATGGTAATAGTCAAGTCTCATAACATGATTGGTTTCAAGGGATTCCTTTTGTTGGGCAGTTTAGGGTTCGAAACTCTATGCTAGTGGGAGGAGACACCTAAAATTCAACCATGTTAAGGGTTGGTGCGGTTCATTCCGGTTGTTATCCCCAAGTGATTTTGACGGCTTAGATGTCCCAAGGTCATGATTTCTCAAACCATAAGCTAATCTTACAAAACATGAATTCTCTTACTAACAAACAAAAATAACAAGATAATAATAAGATAAAAACTCGCCTCTAAGAATTTTATAGGGTGGTTTGGAGAAAAATATTAAGATGAAACAACAATATTATATGTACGAATTTAAACATATGGGGAGATAAGAGGTAACTATAGTCAGAAAAGTAGTGAATAGTTTAGTTAATAACTAGTTCTCGCATATTAAAGCGTTAGACAAGAAGCAAGTACAAACAAAAGGAATATAATGAGAAGGCATACATCAAAAAACATTTTGCCTCCTTTTCTTACGTTGATTACAAACATGTCTATAGGGAATATAATGAGAAGGCAAACATCTTATCCAAGGAAGGGCTCATTATGGCCTCAGGCCTACTATCCTTTACAGAATTTTGTGAAGGTATAGTCATTGGGGAAGATACTATACAACTATTTTAGAAGAGCTCTGCTCTATCTGACCTACTCTTTCTTCTTGGGTATGGCACGTTATTTCTTTTGATATTTTCCGCTTGTTGAACATCACCTCTGTGTGATTGATAAAAGACACTTCCTAGAGCGCTTCCTTGGATAATATATTTGGGTTCTCTGTATCTTCTGCAGTGACTTTGTTTTGTGATAATCAAACTAATTTTATTTGTGTTGTGATGAGTGGATTTATTGTCCCTGTATGTTTAGTCTTTTTTACTTGATATTGGTCATTTTGACTATGCATTGATTGATAGACCTTGGTGATGTAACCTGTTACCTTTAATTCTTTTTTGAATATCAAAGAACTGTTATTTTTCGTTTGAAAAAAGAAAAGGAAAAATATGAATGAAACATGCTATACGATGAGAAATGGAGATAATGTAAAGATTAGAGAGAAGTGAAAATTTCACATTAGCTACTAGTAAAAATATTTCCTAGAGGAGACAATGGGAGTTAAAGTGTAATTGGTCGCAAGATTGATGCAAGTGATTGTAGATACGTTCCAAAGATCAATGGCAAAAGGATGATCTAATGAGTAGGGAGGTGCAAAGAAGGCAAAGTCTACATGAGTCCAATATTTATTGGTGTCGTAATCTTGGATCGCATTCTCTTATTTTTTTTGTAAAATTTTGTTATATTGTTTTAATTTTAATTTAATTGAATGAAAATTCTTAAGATTTAGCTTTATATGTAAACATTTTGGATCTCATTCTCTTATTTTTTTGTTGTAAAATTTTGTTATATTGTTTTAATTTTAATTTAATTGAATGAAATTTTTTAAGATTTAGCTTTATATGTAAACATTTTGGATCGCATTCTTTTAATTTTTTGTAAATTTTGTTATATTATTTTAATTTTAATTTAATTGAATGAAAATTCTTAAGATTTAGTTTTGTATGTAAACATTTTGGTTGTATAGGTTAATTAGTCTTATTGTTGGTTTAATAAAGTTGTATTTTTTAATGTATGTTCACAAGTCATTCTTGGAACCTTTATAAAGTTTTGGTTGTAGAGGTTAATTAGTCTTATCGTTGGTTTAATAAAGTTGTATTTTTTAATGTATGTTCACAAGTTATTTTTGGAACCTTTATAAAGTTCAAGTTTTGCATGGGATATGGCTCAGTATGAAAAATCGTTGGTTTAATAAAGTTGTCTTTTTTTAATGCGTGCTCACAAGCCATTCTACATTAATGTTTTATGAAAATTAGACAAAAACTGGAATCTTTATAAAACTAGAACCTTTATAAACTGGATGTTTTTTATGGCTCAGTATGGAAAATCGAATATCTACATGGGATATTTTGTTAAAAAAGGGGTGGAATGGACCCAACAGGTGTTGTTTATGTAATGCTAATGAGGAGAATGTGAGCCATCCTTTTGTATCATGCTCCTTTGCGTGGGATGTACGAAACCACCTCTACAAAAGAAATAATATAAATTTTTCTTGGTTCGCTTTTTCTCTGGTCGAGAACCTCACTGGCTGGTATAAGCAGAGAAGGGAGTATTACTATATGCCCGTGTTTTACATTTGGAATATTTGGATATGTCGCAACTTTTGCATCTTTGAAGATAAACGGTCGAAAATGGGTTTCTTGTGCTACAGAATCATGGATCAAGTTATTTCTTATCCCGTGGTTTTAAAAAAAATGAAGGCCAGGGTCATCGGGCCTGTGCAACACATTAACTATCCTTATGGGTTTTTCGACGGGGCAGCAACCAACAATACTGGTGGAGTTGGATTCACTCTCGCTCTTAATCAGTCTCATTATTTCTTTTTCAAAATGGGTTGTGGGCCCAGTACTAATACTAGGGCTTAGTTATTATCTCTTTGGGCCCTTCTCGTTTCAGCGGTATCCATGGGCCTGCCTTCTCTTTTTGTGCAAGGTGATTCCTCTGTTATTATAAATTGGACAAATCCAAAGGCAACTCTTTCAGCGTTGAATTTGGATTATTGGTGCGACATAATCACATAAATCAAACAAGCTTTTATTTTTCTTGACTTTAGGCATGTCTACAAAGAGCACAATATGAGTGCATACCATTTATCCAAGGAAGCACTGAATATGAAGGCTAGCCTTATTTCCTTCTCATAACTTTTAAAAGGAGAAATCATTGAGGAAGGCATGATACAACTCTTTTAAAAGCTTTTTTATTTATTTATGTGGCATACTCTTTTTTGGTTCTTTCAAGTATGGGACACATTAGCCTTTTATCTTGTTTTAGTTGGGGATGTATTCTTTGTTTTGACCCCCCTGGGGTGTGTTTTTTCCACCCACGATACCTCCTTGGATAAGTTGTTTGGGATCCTTATGTTCTCCCTGTGGTAGTGCTACTTTAGTCATCTTTGAGATGTTGGGTGGTGTCCCTCTCCTTGGGAAAGTTTATGATACTTATCTCCCCTCACGTTTGGAATGACTTATTGTCATGACTATGTACAATTTACCTTTGATTCACATTGAATATTAAGGAACAACTATTTTTCTTCTGAAAAAAAAGTTGTGTGGACGTGCCCTCTTCCATGTAGTTGGCATCTTTGTGATATTTTTTTAGTGTAACCTAACTTGAAAAATAAAGTGGCATATTTTTTTTTCTTTTTCTTTTTTTGAATTTCATAACCTCATATTTATTATGACTATTTATCCCCAAAACCCATGAAAATAATTGCACTCCAATCTTGAACATATTATTTTCTTATGGGCAAGTGATAAAGTAAGATGAAAATCATTCAACAAAACAAAACTTCTAAAGATAATGAATCATAATCTTAACAAAATAATAGGAATTGTGTCCTCGACTTCATATGCTTGTGTACAAGAAAAAGGTCTTTAAGTAGTTGAGGTTCATCTTATAGGTTGGATGGTTGGGGCAGTAGGCTATCATTGTCCCCACCCAAGTTCAAAACCCATGACTATATGTACATGACACCTATGAGAGTGTCAAAATATTCAGTAATGAAAAAAAAGTCTTTAAGTAGTTTAAAAGCTTATATTCACAAGTGTCATGTGATCATTTCTATTGTCACACAAAGGTTACCGTTAAAAAGTTACACTTAGAAGTGGATATCCAACTCTATCCAATATATAGTTATAGGGATAGTGTGTAAGTAAGTACATGTACACTACTAATATATTTAAAAATGCATTTAAATATTATAACATAATATTGAGTATTATTCTTTAATATTATTAAAAACATAAATAAAGTGAGGGCTAGCCATATGTGTGAGTGACCACCCAATGTGATAATTGGTATCATCAAACATTTAACACAAGCCAATAAAAATTTTTCTCAAACTTAAAAAATCATTTACATAATGGAAACTTTAATGAGAGCATAAGGAACAATCTCAAGAACCAAGTGCTATAAGATAGAAATGATTACTGCACTAATAGTCACAATGGATTCAAAGGCCAAAGATATCACAGTGTTGAATGAAGGTTTATTGTGCAATTATGTAGAAAGTATTTAGATGTTGAGTTAAAAATGAAGCAAAGAAGTGGATAAATGCCAATTATTTTTTTCTCTAGAGGTAACTCTTTATTTTCCACGGAAAAAATGCGCAATTCCATTATATTAATAATAAAACCACATTCGCCCAAGCCAAATCCTTACATAAAAAATTTGCAGTAGGGAAACCGCAAAACCAAAAATCTCACTAAGTAGCAGCATATCACACCTGTAAATCAAGCAAAGTCTATAAAAAACTATCAAACTACAACAAATCATAACCATATCCTGGTTATAGGTCAAGCAGATAGTGCATTGAGCTCTAGTGGTAACTCACTTTATAGTTCTTGTGATATTCCACGTTCTACTAACGGTAGGCAAGGGATCATTTATTTTCTCTACTATGCTTAGGTTAAAGACACACAATCTTCTCCCATGTATCATTGGTATTAGAGGGTTAGTTCTTAAGACATGTCCTTTACCATTTTATCATATTGTTTTGTGGCACTCAAATAAATAGTTTTTTGTTGTTATAATAAGGAAGAAGAAAATTCTAAATGTCCCCTTGGAGAGTCTTGGTCTCTTCTTTTGCCCCAACATCTACTTCTTAAGTTTGTAATGCTAATTTAGTATATATTGGTGGAGAAGTCGATATGGGGTTTCACGACATTACACTTTTGTTTGAAATGTTTATGGGACTCTTTGGCTAGGAGATTATGGCTTGAAATGGAGGCATAAAAGGAAGGAAGTGAGAGGGGGTGCATTAAGTCTCCCTTAGGGCTAAAACGGAAGTGCAATGGTAAAGTAAGGAAGCAAGTGGAAAATCAAGGAGTGTTTATTCCTTGAAATGGTAGTGGTATGTATTTTCCTAGCTCCTAGATCGATTGTGTTGATATGCTACAAGGAAGTGGTGCACAATTTTGCCACCACATGTGACACGAATGACTACTAAAATAACTCTACGAGCTAGTGCTTTTGTACTCCACTCAAAGTGTATTTTGACCTTATAATGATGTGTTTCTTACAACAATTGGATCATGTGATCTCCTTAGGGAACATGAATCTTAGTGAAAATGTAATAATTATATCCTTCAACAAGTGGTGATCAAACTACACATTTGACATAATCATAGACCAATGTGGGATTGAAATTTACCAAAAAGAAGTGACATTGGTTATGTGTAGGCCTACAATGGGCCTTTAATGACTACCTTTAAAGCCACTTATAGACACAATAATGAGTAAACCAACATCATGTGTGGATTTAAAAACATCTAATAAAAGACTCATGCCATAATTGGCTTTGACAACTAATACAATGACAATCCCTTTAGGACCATCACCAATTCATGTTTTGGTAACTAAATTAGTGATAGTCTTTCTAAGCCTATCACCAATTCCTATATTTGACACTAAAATTGACGATGGTCTCCCAATGCTTATCACCAAGATCTCCTTTAAAATAATGCAAACAACCGTGAATTATCACTAGAGAACTTTACCTAATAGAAACAATTATGACTTGTCACCTTTAAGCCTTTGATACACTCAATGCTTACCCCTTTTATTTGTATTTAACTTTAGTACTAATTTCTTAAAGTCTATATTGATATTTATGTTATAACTTATGTTTAAGTAGATCATTAACTTAAATTTTGAACATTAAACATTAAAAGTAGAACCCCTATTTCAGGGTGTTTCGTGACAAACACATACCCATAAGAGCTCACAAAAAGATAGTAGAAAACAAGGTGCTTACTAAATTTCAATAGATTGTAGTAGTTTGTCGACACTTCACCATTGTGTGAAACAAACATTCATTTAGTTATTTAAATGAACGATCACATTGAGTTGTGTGGTATGGGGACATATTGAACCCAAATAGTCACAACATTTATCAACCAATTCAAGAATTAGATGTCCCTGTTATATTCTTTCTACTCAACCAAGTTATGTGATAAAATTAACTCGCAAGAGCACTCCCTAGTTACAATATTTCAATGAAATTCACTAAAGAGTATCTTATTGTATAGGTGTACCATATCAATCATCAATGTTATTATCCCATGGTGCTTACATAGTGATTTGGGTGGTTCGTTTACCACCAAACTACCTTTTGGGCAATTATTCCCTCCTTATGGCTCAATTTCATGTCCTCCATTACTACATTATTATGATAGTATTTTGGTCTTTCTTTATTATTTACACTCTCATATCAAAGAGAGGTCTTACGAGACCTATTCTTTTAAGTCTCCCTAAAAAATGAAGACCAATTGTGCAATTTCCAACATTGACACCATTTGCTTATGATTATAGTTGCAAGGAGTCAAATAGCACATTTTTATGACACCCTATTGAGGCATTGTATATCCCTAGTTTGACACTTGCATTTGCATGTATCAGGAGGGGGTTTCAAGTATTTTATAATACTCTAAATTTCAACAAAATTTGGGGTTGTGCAAACACAATATTTAATAGTGTATGCATTATTATTAATCTCACAACTTACTATAATTTCCTCGACAAAGGAAGGCATCAATTTTCCATCCTTCTTTCTGTGACACTTCACATGCACTCCAAATCTAGTTATGTGTGGTGTCATTTGGGCCTCAAGATTGTTTCTAGTCACACCATTTGTAACATTTTGAATAATCAATGATATAATGGGTCCCCTCATTATGTTTATATTTTTTAAATATAACAAATATAAATAATCTCAACTTAGCATACTAGGTCTATCCTAGTTGGTTGTGGGCTAGAGTGTTATCCTCCCCACCTAGGTTCTATTCCTTTACCTGCCATGCAAAGATCACAATGAGTATTGCTGTAATGGCTTCAACATGTTGTTGAATTCGCATTATGTCCCAAAGAATTTAGGTTTTACCCTAGGTACCATCCTCCAAATGAGGGGAGGTTCTTGAGGGTTTTCCCTTGGATAATTACCTAGAAAAAATCCATTTCAAATTACCAAGTCATATTCGACCCTCAAATAACTTCTACATTGCTGTAATGGCTTCAACATGTTGTTGAATTCGCATTATGTCCCGAAGAATTTAGGTTTTACCCTAGGTACCATCCTCCAAATGAGGGGAGATTCTTGAGGGTTTTCCCTTGGATAATTACCTAGAAAAAATCCATTTCAAATTACCATGTCATATTCGACCCTCAAATAACTTCTACATTCAATAGTGTGGATATCATCACCTTTTGCCCTATTTTGCTTATATTTTTGGGAAAAAACCTGAAACTTAATTAAAAAAGAAGAAAATATTTCATAAGATGCTCCATTAGACTTTAAATTACATGAATTTTGATTTTAAGAACTAAATTAATCTCTCAAATTTTATTTCTTTTTCAAAGTAATGATTAAATTTTATATTTTAAAAACTGCATTCAATGCATACTGCATTGAAATACAAAAATTTTGTATCTATTTAGCCTTGGCCAAATTTCCAAAACTAGGGTCTTACTTGCCACAAAAGTGCTAGGCCTACCATTCCAACACCATCTAAATAGATTTTGTAGGTAGACCACCTTACAAACCAAAATAATAAAAGTAAAATGTGACAAAAAAATAGAAGATTTAGGAAAATGAAACTAAAAAAATTCATGTTTATCTTGATATTTAGTGTTAATGTTCATAAGGGACTCTAATCTTTCATTGCCTATGTGTACTACACTATAATTGATGTCCATTGTTGTGTGGAGAGCTTATATATGAGCTTTCGTCTAATTAAAAGGTGAGTGCATTGGGTAGCTATAATTTATGTTGATATCATAAAAAATCCACATAAGGATGAGTCCCCCAAGGTTTATAGTGTTAAGGAGTTACCCCCAAACCAAGGTTGAGATGGGTCACAATGTACCTTACCAAATACTACAGAGACACTGGCGAGGAGTCCATTTCCAAATTCTTATCTTCATGTATTGACATGAAAGCCATGGTTTCTTCTTCCCATTCCCTCAATCCTAGGATGTGAGTAGTTGTCTCAACCATGCACATATCTTGTCTCTCTCTATTTCCAATGTATATTTCTCAAAATCTTTTTTCCCCCAAGCCTAGTGCAGGGTCAAGTATGTCATATTACAATATACCTATGCTACATTCCTTTCACATTACCTAAGCTTTGTTTGAAAAACCTTTATCTTACATAGAACACAACACTTACCATAACAGTGGCAGTGTGCCATGGGTGTTGCTAACCTTGGTGACAAGGACCATTCAATGCCAAAAACCCTAACCATTCTAGATAGAGAGAGACACAAAAATAGCAAAGACCCTCTTTCCCTCTTATCTTTCTCACCAAGTTTTGTATTGAATTTGGGGCGGACCTATGATAAACCATATAAATCATACGAAATACCACAAGAAAGGCGTAGTACCTCCATTGTAAAATCCATTATAGAATCCACTAGAGTATCTTGCATGCTACTTTGAGGGGGACATGGTTGATTTAAATCTCTTCCCTTTCACATCCCTTTGACGAGACAAGTTATGTGGGATGACATGGTTGTCATAAATTGCTTGCATGTCATGGAAGGGTGAGGGTGGTACTACAACTAGTTGACCTCTCCATTTTCTTGAAAAACACTTCTTGCAAATGAGCCCCCAAATAATTAGCCTTCTTATTTACCTTGACATTGAGGCTTCTTAAGTTGTGAAAGTGCTTGAGATGCTAGAACTCACTTTCACTAAGATGGCCTTTTGACATTTCTTGGTAACTTTAGGTTTGTAGGAATTGTTTGTTGGGAGTGGAGTCACGAAATCACCATTGAATCAACTCTCATTATGGCATTTTGATCCCCTTTATCTCCAAGAGCATTTATATCACATAGAACTACAAGTGTTTTGGATTCAATAATTGTACATTTCCTAGGCCATAAGTGAACATAATTTCCTTTTGTCCATCCTTAGCACATAAAACTACCTCCCCACCTGACCTATTGCCCTTGAATTTCCTTTCGAAGCTTCATCATAGAAAAAAATATGTTGTTTTATATTGATTCCCTCCCCCTCATATTTTGGTTCTTCAATTCATAGATGCCAACTAAATGTCATTGTTAGCTTGTTAATCCAAGTAGAAGATGACCTAGTCACACAGATTATAAGAAAAAAATTATATATCAACTTACCTAATGTTTAAAGTCATAAATATTTTTAACAAACCTAGTTAGTATGACTCACTTGCTGTTGGTTATCATGGGCAGACCCGGGTTTACTGTATTAAACCAACAACACCCCTAGCTCACTGGCCCTTTCGGCGACAAACCGCAAAGCGGCCTGAAGTCTCACCCGAAGTGATTCTAATGGGTTGGCCAAGGACTCAAGCGTCTTGGACTTGGTTCTATAGCAGCCTACTTGCGACTCGCAGCTCTGCTAGTCGCGAGGCCTCTTACTCTGCGTGTCACGTGACCCCTCTGCTCGCATCGCGCGATCTCCTCGTCTCGCAGCTCTTCTGACCGCGAGATCTCTCTCTTCCTATTGCGCGGTCCCGTCTCGTGTCGCACAACTTCCACTGACTCGCGATGACCCCAGCCTTACTGCCTCGTCTCGCACCGGTCAACACGTAACTTCCTCTCCAACGCTAAGTCCTTAACCTACGGTATCGTGCACCGCAGCTCCTCTGCCAGTGCGGTATCGCCTCTCTGCGATATCCCACTCCCGCGGCTCAGCGCACTTAGCGTTGTATGTGTCGACTTGCACGACTCAACATGCTAGACTATTTAACACTGCGACTAGTGACTGTTCACGCAAAGCATAAATGAATCTGCATACACATGCCAAATACTTCAACGTATATCTATTCTTCTATATTATTATGAACTGAACAGCGCATTCGTACATTCAACTGTAAACAAGGCTCATATAATAACTAACAGACGCAACAAATAAACACAACACATGAATCAATCGCATAACACTTGATTTTAACGTGGTTCACCTCTAGGATGGAAGTTACGTCCACAGAACTGTGTTTCTATTATAGCTCAGGGGAAGGTAAACACAGTTCTGCTGCACCGCATATCTAGCTTGAGATCTTCTGGGTAACTCCGCACACAGCCTGGAGCCCTTCTCTCTTAGATCTCTTTTCTTTCTCTATATTTCCTTTCCTACAATATACCCTTCCCTCTCTTTCAATCCCTACGAATTGTTACATGCATGCTCAATGAGCCAGCTACTGGTTATAGTAAGATACTACGGCCAACAACAGAACCAGAGCTCAACTCTATTACAATACAAGGTAACTGTGAACTAATAGACTCACTGGCTAACTAGATGGATGGCTTAAAATGCTCAAAAATGCCAACGCGCCAACCTTTTACAATACAAAATACATTCCTTTATAGGCGGCCCAAAGGTCTCTCCATTACAACATTGTGGCCTGTCCCAACAGTAACCCAAAACCCTAACTAGTGACAGTCGGCGTATCTGTACTTTGAGGTAGCTGCTATCCGTCACACCACAGCTCTCTACAGTCTTCCATGCTTCCCGGCACTGACCATGGGTACTATGCACCGCTTCCCTTCACCACAGCTCTCTGCAGTCTTCCATGCTTCCCAGCGCTGACCATGGGTACCGGCGCTGCTTCCTGTCTGTCCTTTGTCTTCAATACCTCGGCCTCGTTGCTCTTTTTCCTTTATGAGGGTAGTTGAGCCCTCCTGTCTTCCGCCGCTGCCTTCAATGCAGTGGGTGATCTCTCTCTTCTTGGCCGCTCAGGTACCGTCGTCTTCCTTGACTTCTCTGTCTTCTACGTCATGGTTTCCAGCTCTGATCCATAGCTAGAAACCTGCTACAGTGCCGTAGCTCTACCTCTTATATCTCCGCCAAAACTGTCTATCCGTCAAAATAGTAGCTTCTTCTGTAGCTGTGGGACCCTACTCCAACACTTGCTATGGACAAAACATTTATGATCCTGTTTGCATATGTGTCATATATATAATAACATTTTATTTTCAACTTACTTCTTTAATATATCATGCCAACTCATATTGTTGTCTTACAAACCTATTCCTTTATATTAGGATTGATTTGAAGTCACTCTACAACAAAATACGTAGTAGATAAAAGTGATGAAAATTTTGATTCAAATTAAATTTAAATCACACATATACATTAAAAGTGTGCATAATACAAAAAAAAACACTTATTCAATCGATGCTTACATGTATCCATGTCCACTTTCATGAACAACTTATCATTTGAGTGGAATTTGTGTTATCTTTAATAATCTATTTTGTTGGTACTCTAGTCCTCCTTGTAACATTTTTTTTCAATAGAGAGCTTAACCCCCGCTAAAATACGCTCATGTTGGGGTGGTTCTTCATGTTCAACATTTCATGCAAAAAGGAGTGTTGGGGTGGTTCTTCATGCTCAACATTTCCTGCAAAAAGGAGCACTTGATTTTAGATCATGTTGTTACATATTTATAAGGATGAAAATTTGAAGCACTTATCAACAAATTAAAAAAATTGAAGTAATAATCATACAACATAAGCACTATTGCATCTCTTATTAATGTTCACGCAAATCAAGATCACTTTCACCACTAGAGAAACAAGCATAAGGTGGTATCTTTGTATAATGTATTGTATAACTTTTATTTTCGGGGATTCTCTCTCCATTCCATCCCCTACATGTTATATTTTAATGGTTATCCAAGATCTTAAAACATTTAACATCATAACATCATAACCATGTGCAATAGGATCACTAAAATATAGACAAGCACAACACAAAAGAAAGATACACGAATTTTATCCTGGGAAACCACAAGGGAGAAAACCCCAACAACTTCTTATGTATAGATTCGTCACTTAGTACAATGTCAGATGGAGATAGAAAGACCAAAAGATAACTTCCACAACTTATTCTTCTTCTCTTCTGCAGAGAACTCGACTTTCTCTCTCTTGGAGTGCATTTACTTGAGCTTGCAGTGTGTCCAAATGAGGGAGGGTGCCTCCCTATTTATTCTAATCATGTGTATGACATTTTGGTCCAATAGGGCCGACTTCTGGACCGTACTCGACCGACCTATCCTAGGGGTACTAAAAAAATACATTTTACAATATTATTTTTGGGACTATTTCGCTGACTTACAACAAAGGTTTTACCTTGACTCTTACATGACCAATTACATTAATGACACCCTCTAATCAGAGGGAAAACATCCCCTAAAAGAGGTACAATAAAAATATAAAAAAAATATAATAATAATAATAATACAAATAATACAATGATGAATATCTTCTGAAGTTACATTTACAACAACACTCCCTCTCAACAAGGAAGGTATTCTTTCGACCTGGTCATCACCATGGTTGGACATAATCTCTGGACATCATCATTACTGTATCATCATTGCTTTGGATCATCATCACTCGATCATCATTAATATAGATCATCATCATTGGATCATCGTCACTCTAAATCATCATCACAGCTACGACAACTCTCATCTCGTCGATCATTGACTATGACATCTCTTGAATCTATATGTTCTCAGAAGTTCTACAGAGATTTCTCTATTTCATGTTGGATGTAGGCCTAGATCCCATCTAGGAATTCATCAACATATATGTACAATGTCAGCCCTTTTTCATGTTGAATGTACGTCATACAGTGCTAGTCCTTTTTAACATTGGATGTACTTTACACTACCAGTCATGTTTCATACCGGATGCATATCTCTACATTGTTAGTCCCATTTCATTCTAAATACCTACACAGGGTCAGTCATGTTTCATGCTTAATGCGGATCTCTGCAACGCTAGTCCTTTTTCATGCTAGATTCCTTCGTATGGTTAGTGTGGTTTCATACTGAATGTGGATCCCTGCAGTGTCAGTCCTTTATCATACTTGATTCCTTCACAAGGTCAATCATGCTTCATTTTGAATGCAGATCTTTGCAGTGCCAGTCATTTTTCATACCGGATTCCTTCGCATGGTTAGTATTGTTTCATACTAAATGTAGATCTCTACAGTGTCAGTCCTTTTTCATACTAGATGCCTTTGCAAGGTCAGTGCTTTTTCATACTGAATGTGGATATCTATAGGGTCAATCCTATTTCATACTGAATACAGGCTTAACATTATCTGCGACTTCACAGAGCCAGTCCTGTTTCATACTGGATGTCTACGTAGGGTCAGTCCTGTTTCATACTAAATGTGGATCTTTTCAGGGTCAGACCTGTTTCTTACTAAATAAAGGCCTAACACCATATAAGATTTTTTTCTCGTGATGGACACTGATCTACACAACTCCAAGCTTATCCCTAAAGTACTTCAACTTCGCTTTTGCTAGAGGCTTGGTTTAGACATCGGCTATCTACTCGTACCTCGCAACATAGTGGAGCTTCATTGTTCATCTTTGCACCATATCCTAGATATAATGATATCGGATATCGATGTGCCACGACACATAATTCATCTCTAACTCGACATCAAACGGTCCTGTAAGTAGCTTCTGAAGCCACACTGCCTCATAACTTGATGAACAAGTTGCAATATACTCTGCCTCGACTGTACTCAGTGCTACACTCATGTGTTTCTTACTGCACCAAGAAATCATTCTAGAACTCAAGCTCAAACAACACCCTGAAGTGCTCTTCCTATTTGTTGCACTACCAACCCAATCAGAGTCAGCATATCTTATAGGAAGATCCTCTACTCTCTTGCATATCTGAGGCCATACTCATTCGTACCCTCTAGGTACCTCAACACATGCTTTTATACAACCATGAGAACATGTCTCGACTCCACCATGTACTAGCTCCAAGTATTCATCACAAATCATATGTCAGGTACATCAACGAACCAATCATCTACCTGTATACTATGGCACCAACTATCTCTGAAGGAGGATCACGCAACAACTTCTAGTTTGATGCCATCGGTGTAGCCTTGCAACACAACATATTGACCACATATTTTCCTTATATAAGGAAAATCTCCTCTCGATTATGCCACACCTCTAATCCCAAGAATTGTGTCAAGATTCTCGAACTCTAAGATCTACTGTAGTCACTACCTTTGAAGTGGTGCACCATACTCCCTTTGCATATTGTACTATCAACATTGGGTCATTATGAACTAGAGCAACAGGTGGCCTCCTCTATTGCATGCTTGATATTGTAGATCCACGTGGAAGACACTACAGACTTCTCTTCAGGTCTTGGAATCACATCCTGGACATCATTCTCCATGATCAACTAGTACTCTTCGATCATAGTCTCCTTCGATTCTTTCTTCTCGGTTGCTTCTTCATAAATGGAAGGATCTGCATCAATGGTGTCACACAACAGTGCCACATAACTGGAGTGTTTCCAAGGAGTCTTACTTTCTATGGAAGTATCTTATAGAGAATCATACTTTTCTTCATCTTGGATGATCTCTCATTCCTAACTTGGTCCTTTCTTGTGGGTGTTCGCCTCTTGAGGTGGATCTACAGGTTTATGTGGCTCAATCATATCAGGTTCCTCTTCATGTACTTTGTTGTAGTGAATCTTGTTTGAGTGTTATGGTTGAACCATCATCATTCTTCTCTTGTAGATGATTGCATACGATCCTTCCTACAAGTCAAGTTCAGTTGCATGATTAGCAACATTTCATATTTTTTAAAACATGTTAATAATAACAAGTTCTTATGCACAAAGGCATATGTCATACAATCATATAACTATCTTAACTAATGCAACATTTATCCGTATCTCGTATACATACAATAACTTTATAGATGCCTTTCATCTCTATTATAACATTATTAAGAGTGTAAATTACTCCCAATATATCAGCAAATAGGTTTCATTCTAGATAAGTAGCAATGGAACGATTGTACAACACCATATGCCACTTACCCATCACATGTAAGTTAGTAGTATATTGTTCATAAATGCAGGCACTCAAACATGCATAGTACATTAACTGAACATAAATGTGTACACAACTAAACAATATCATTTAAGTAACTAGATATATAGGAAATGAAAATTTAAGCACTTATCTTTGTTTGTTTGGTGGGTGGACTCCCTCTTAATCCTTGTCTCCTTGCAAGAATAGTTGCAGTCTATGACAGTGTGATTTTCTTCATCGTCTAATTTTGAGGACCTATTTTTTGTCTTGCTCATGATTGGTAGTGCTGAGCAAGTATTCTATATCATAGATGTGGGTGTCCCTTCTTCTTCATCAATCACAACTGCATCCCTTCTTATCCAATGCTGAGATGGATAAGAATTTCTTCTTAATCACGTGTTGAATCCTTCTTGATCAAAGTACATATTCCTCATCACTTGAGCCTCCCTTGTTCTCTTCTTGGCTGGTTCATTATCTTCACCAGTGTGAGCATGTTGTCTTTTATTTTTGTTTGCCTTAGAGGATCCTTTGTTTCTGGGACAATCTCTTAAGAAATGTCCTTTCTCATCACATGTGTAGCATGTAATATTTGTATAGTCCCTTCTTGATCTATGATTCTTTTGTATTTTCTTGGGTCTATGATTCCTCTTTGCATGAGCTTTTAGAGCTTGATCATCACTTGCTCACATCTTCTCTTCTCTTGATACTAATCGAGCTTCTTCTTAAGTGCATTCCTCCCACAATTTGTTGAACTTGATTAGTTTCTTTGTGGCACATATCGCTTGAATGAATGAGTCACATGACCTTAGAAGTACATTCAAGGTGGTCATCGCGATCTCTCCTTCTTCAACATTTTCTTCAATGGCCTCTAGTTGTTCCTTGATTTAAGAAACCCTTGTGAAGTAAGATTGAATGGTTTCTAATTGTTGGATCTTTACATTCTTGAGTTGATTCCTTAGGGTCATATTTAGGTTGATGTTATTTCCTTCAAATATCTTGGTAAAAGAATTGAACATATTCTTCGGAGTCTTTAATGATGATACATGAGGGATGAGGTTATCCTTGATGGAGTATACAATAATTCGTTTAGCTCTTAGCATGTTGTTCTTGTGGTTTTACTTTGCCTCTTCTCCCTTAGGTTCTGGAACCTCCTCATTGATGTATTTGTCCAATTCATTCTCTTTTAGAATGAGAGATACTGTTGGCAAGGGAATCTGATGCGCAAGGTGCGATAAGGAAGATATCGACAAGTGGAAGAGTCAACTACGCAGGAGAAAGATACCAACAAGTGTGGTTGGTTTGGTCGCATTAGTTAGAAGTAATGGTCCAAAGTAGTTAGAGATTCGACCTATGTGGACCATTTTGTAATGACTTAGGATTAGGAGTAGAGTCATTAGATCATCCATGGATTGTAGCAGTTCAAGAGTAGTATTATCTGAGAGAGATTTTGCTTGTATGTGATCTCTTTATCTGCATATGAACATGCTTCCGGTCTGAGGCTATTTGACCAAGGGATGTTTGATGATTTTGAAGCTATTACAAGGAGAATGTTGTTGATGGGATTCCTGTCTTTTTCTATGCATCTGTTGAATCTGTAATGGTGCGATCTGTGATTTCTCCATGTATAAATGATGCGAAGCCTTTCTATGTCTATTAGGTTTATATATGTCGATGCCTTTGTTAAGTTGATCTGAATTATGTTGATGTGATATTTGAGTTACTGTGAATGATGATAAGTAGATCTCATGAATGATATGTGTAAACCCCTGCATATCTGCGTAACCCTGCGACAGAGAAAGACATAGTGTGCAAGTCCTCTTCCTTATGTGGAAATGTGGTTCCTACAGCCCTCCCTCAGACATCTCAGGCGAGACTACATCTTCTTCGCAGATGTTGATGGATAGGGTAAAACCTGTCCGAGCCAGTGTTTAGGGAGATTGCATCGAAGGGTGTTTGCAGACTTGTGGAGTGAACCCATGTCGACTGAAGCGTGTCAACAAATGGTTATGTTGCCGAGACCATAGTGCAAGGAAGAAGAGGACATGTTGTGGCATCTAGTGAAACCGGAGATCCATGATTGGTTCAATTAGAAGGCTGGAGAATTCACAGTAGAAGAAAACCAAAACTTTAGATTGTTGGAAGAAGAGTGGCCGAGAAGATATATTTACTATGATAATCATGAAATTTTCTTCGCTGAGTTCCCAATAATACTGTATGAGTGGCTGGTGCAACTTACTTTCCAGAAGAGGAACTTCTAAGGAGGTGAACCTAATCAATGGACCCCTGAACTGATCCAACAATTGCAAAGGGTAAACAACAAAGCTTCAAGAGTTGTCGAGGTGTGGATCAACAACATTTTTGAAGGATATATCATTGAGTTTGTTGTTAACACCATCAAGTCCTACAGTGACGCAGAGAGGGAATTCTTCAAGGGACCAAGAGGGAGATTTCTATTGTCTTTACAACTGTGGATTAAGATGCTCATCTACGAAAAAGGAATACTGAAGATGAACTCCAATGAGTAAATCTCTAGTGTGCGAAGGTTGTAGGTACCACAAAGAAGAGGGTTATATGGAATGATACGGGGTAGATGGATGGAAGTTACGACAAGACTGTGAGGGAAGTAGAGGAAGAGTGTGGTCTCCTACGAAGTGGGGTGAGGTTCTGGCAAGAGAAGAGGTAGAGGACTGAGGGAAGTCCTGGTACGTCTGGAACAAGAAACTAAGAGATGAGACCACAAGGGAGTCTTTGGTTGTGAAGGTGATATGGGACGAGGTCGCAATGGAGGATTTGGTCGCAAAGGTGTTATGGGATGAGATCATGGACTAGTAACATGTTATAATTGTAGAGTTTTGGGACTTACCAGAGAGATTGTCCGAATCTACAATCTCAATGTACTTATTGTAGTGTCGTAGATCATACTGTTGAAGAATGCTCGCAGTTGATTGCGAAGTGGCAAGCCAAGAATCAGCCACAACCACAACTAAACTAGAATGAAAACTGGACTCGAAATAAAAATAAGGGACCATCTGTAGGAAAAACATTGTCAAAACCCAAAACTCAACGAGCAGATGTTGGAGTAATAACTCGAGGAGGAGCAATGATGAGAGATGATGGACCACTCCCAAATATTCGATTGGAGGCTTGAAAGAAGGTACAATTCGACATCAACACCGACAAAGAAAATTTCTTCGACATATGGAACATAAACACTGGTAAGTTTCCTATCTATGAAATGCCACCAACTTTTGATTCAACAGCTATGTTGAGATCATCACCAAAGGTTAGTACATTGTAAAGTTTTCTAGAAAGTTGTCTGTCGCTAGGCGAAGATGCCGATGCGTTAGCAGAAATAATGAGTTAGTTGTACCGACAGGAGAAAGGGAGACAAGACCATGCTGTGAATTCTTTGCATAAGAAGAAAACAAGAAGGGAAATGAGGAGGAATGTCCAGATCGGTGACTATGATGTGTATTCAATAATCTTGGATCTAGGATCTGACGTAAATATCATGATAAATCAAGCATGGGAAAGGATGGGGAAACCAAAGTTGGTTTGGTCCCTTGTACAACTGTTACTCGTAAATCAGGCCAGGGTGTTGGCAATTGGTAGAGTACCACACCTACTTATCGAAGTGGAGGGTCTAAAGACCTACGCAAACTTCGATGTTATCGAGATAGTTGACGCAAGTAACTCATATCCTGCATTGTTTGGGATTGGCTGGGAAAATGCCAATCTGATGGTTATCAACTTCAAGAAAAGATTGATGAATTTCGAGATCATTGTCCCATTAGATCCCACTGAAGGCCGAAGATATGTCGAACTAGTGAAATAGGAAGTTGTGGGAGGATGGGATAATTCCTATAATATTTTTGAAGACTACATCATTCCAACTGCAGATAGAGAGCTAGGCTGGCGAAGCACTAGCTCTACATCAGTGGACTCTGACGATCCCATCCTCATGTTGTGAGGTGGTGTACTTTACTATGTAAAGTAGATATACTATGTGGTGTATGGCTAGTCATGGTCAACAAGTGCTAGAAGTCTCCTTTAGGGATTAGCTACCCCTAGAGTGATTTACTTAAGCATGTGACTGTATGACCCGGGGCAATACATATGATCATAGGTTTGGAAACAATCTTATGAGTAAGATTTGATAAAGATGATTATTTAATGAAAACACATATGGAACATGCATAGATATTTACTATAAGCACAGAGAAAGTGAGAGAATTTGAATTGCATATGTTGCCACCAAGTAAACTCGGAATTGATTAGATATCAGTTGAGTATTAATTATGGTGAACAAGTTCAGTTAATTAAGGAATCAAATCCTTAATTTATGCAAGTGGTTATTGGAAATAAACATTGATGGAGATGCACTAGTTCTGTTCAGTTACATTCAGTTATGTTCAGTTACATTCAGTTCAGCTCAGTTAGAGTTAGTTAATTAATGGAAGGCACATATCTCCTTGTGGGAGATAATTATGGAGTGCCATCTTGACACCAGATGAGTGTGGGGTGCATGATTAAAGATGGATCAATGTTCTAAGTGTTAACAAGTTGCTGCTACATGCAACCATTCTATTTTTGTTGTAAAACCTAATTTGACTTGTTATTAAAGTGTTATGCACTTGGTAAGTTAGATATGGTGTTCCATTAGATCTCCTCTCTTTGGTGGTCTTGGTGAAAGCAATCTACTATTGTGTTGTAATCATTCTCTGCTACTAATCTATCATACTCTAAGATCGTTTGCAGGGTTTTTTATCCTCTGAATCAGTAGAGGGTTTTCCCAAGGCATATTCTTTGTTCTATGGTTTGATTTATGTCTTTCGATTATTGATGAGATTGATATCCACTGTTATTATGGATTAAAGTTTTAAAGTTCAAGTTTCTTCATATTTTGCTCAATCACTAACATGGTATCAGAGCAAGGGCGTACAAGAGCTTAGTTTGCGCAAGCAGCTAAAGCCTATGTGATCTTGAGAAGTATTGAGCAAAGATCTTGGAGCCATGGCATCGATCTCCATCCAACTAGAAGACCAATTTGAAGATACTTCCAAATTGAAGGCAAGAGTGTGAATCATTCTTGAGGAGAATGATCTAGATGTTTACTTGACCTCAGTGAGTGAAGACTCCTTATGTAGGGTGAATTAAAGAGCAAGTCAATATGCACCATTTTCATCACATTTTCAGGAGACAAATTTCGTGGAGACGTTTTGATCAATCTGTGAGGAATCAGACAAAACGATTGAAAACCCACTTCCAAAATTATTCGGTTTAGCTTACACGCGAGAATATTTCAAAAATAGGCAACTTTTTAAGAGATACGATCAGGTATTTGAAGATGAAATTCTCATAATTCATGTTATGGTCGTTTTCCCAAAGTGGACCAATTGATGGAACAACCCCAAGAAATGTAAGTTGGATATTATCATTATTCAATAGATCTTGTGTATAATGAGAGCCTCATAGATTTGAGATCTCATCCAAAGAAGAGGACAATCGTTGGAAGAAGTTTTATTTGAAAGAAGAACATTCGCTTCAAGTTGCATGGGATCTAGTTTCGCCATGCAGAGATTTGCTACCTCCTGCATGCACTCAAATTTGCAAAGAGACCAAGACCGAAGGACTACAGTAATCTCCACAAGGAAGCAGAGATCAAGAGGGAGCATGGAAAACAATAAAAAGATAAGTACCCAATTTTTTTTATTATATGTTATTTAGATCTATATGCTTTTGAATGTTTTCATTACAGTCATATAGAGGATGCATGATTGTTCATAAGATATCAATATAGAGCAAGCATGATTATTTTATAAAATATGAATATAGAGCATGCATGATTATTAATATAAAGGATGCATGATTGTTTCATAAAGATATGAATATAGAGTTGCATGCTTGTTTCATAAATATAGAGATGCATGATTGATTCATGAGATATGAATGTTGGGCTGCATGATTATTTAATTATCATATGCTTTTATAAAATCAGATTTTGTTTTATTACAATCTATATTCCTGGACTTGGAATTGTGTTTAGCATATACATTGTTGTTCCTATCTTTATTGGAATGTTATCAATCTCATGAGTCCAAATTTTGAGAGATGATATAAAGGCTGATATAAGACTTATGTAGGACTGATATAAGGATGAAAACATAATTCATAAGACATGAGATTTAAGGAAGCATGATTGTTTCATAAGTTGTGAACATAAGACTACATGACTGGCTAGATATAGGGCTTCATGCTTACCTCATGATGTATGAGCACGGGACTGTATATTTCTTTCATAAAATAAATTTTTGGACTAATATAGGACTGATATAGGGTTTCATATTAGTACATAGGATTATAATGGGTTATGATAAATCGGTTGGTCAGTATTTGTACATAAGCAAGTAAATCTTTATCAATATATTGAAAGTATTTCATGTGAATAAAATTCATGAGTATGAAATGGTTCTAACCATGAGAATGATTTGTCTTGTAGGGAAAATTAATATGCTCTTACCTACAAGTAAAGAGGGACATGAATGTGGAGTCATTTTGATGGCTAAGACTAAAAGAGAACAATTCGATAGGTTCCTATGTCTCTTGGGAAGCATACAAAATAAATGGCTTAATTATATTCTGATAGATGTGAAGAATCCTGAAGATATTCTATCTTATTTAGATTCATGTGTCAAATAAGAGCTTCATATATAGATGAGCATAAATCTCCGTGATGGAGGACCTAGATTATGATTCTCACATTTACATGGTGAAAGGGAGTTGCGAGTCTCGCTAGCTACTGAAGAACCACTATAACTGGTTGATGTACCTCGTGTAAAAAGGGATATATGCATGATGATCATATTCAGAAGGAAGTTGATAACTGTATTCTATAATATTGTTATGATTCTTATGATTAGTGCCGTGGTAGTCACGAGACACAGTTTTTCTTAAGTTAAGGAAAATGTGCAATAAAAGAGCCTAAAGAGTTTCAGGATGATGGACTACAAATCCATGGCCACACATATGAAGGTAAATATGAAATTTTATAATTCTTATGTCATATTTGGAGGATCTCAAGTCAGTTGAGATGTATTTGGTTAGTCAAAGGTCCCAGGATATGTTATGTGCTTTGCAGTTTGTACATAGATATGTACAAAGCATGTGTTGTGGTACCTACTTGGTACAAGTGTATGTCGACTCATATATATCTTAACTAGTAAAACAGAGTTTTTAAAGATATATGAAATCTAACTAATATAGTGATCGAGGAAGATCACATATGTTGCTCTAGATATTGCATGTTGAAAAGTAGTAAAGGTTTTGAGGGTTCTAGTCAGTTATATTTGAGACGTGGTATATATCCATAGATGAGCAACATTACCAGCATTCTTATTAAGCTTATGTCAAGGACAAGTTTGGTATAGTACATACTAACTCCTCTAGTTGAAGAGGGAGTATTGATGTGTCTTCATAGGTGACAGCAGATAAAGTCCCCACTAGTTAGTCATTGTACATGACTTAGGAAACCAAGGGTTGTGATAGCTTATGGAGAGAATCCACATGAGAAGAGACATGATCAAAAGTCTCAGAGACTATTTATAGTTTGGACTGTTAGAGAACAGTTAAAACATCTCAGAGAGGTAGTTGGGGTGCTGCAAATATAAATAGAATGATCACTGAGAAAGTGATTATGACTTGAATAACATCACAGAGAATGACAAGATCATAAATAACTTCTCCAGATAATAGAAGATTAAAGAAATCAGCAAATGTTGAAGAGTGAAAGAAAATATAAGTTTTTCTTTCTGCATGTTATTACACATTTGTTGTATAATGTTGTATGTGATAGATTTAAAAAATCCATGGTTTCTAGTTTAGAGAAACTTGATTCTGGATTAGATCTAGATGATGCTAATTTGTATAAGTAGTTGGTTGGTCTTTCGACATCAACACTGAGAAAGAAACTTTCTTTGACATAAGAGACATACAGAACAAAAACACTGGTAAGTTTCCTCTCTATGAAATGCCACCAACTTTTGATTCAACAGCTATGTTGAGATCATCACGAAAGGTTAGTACATTGTAAAGTTTTCTAGAAAGTTGTCTGTCGCTAGGAGAAGATGCCAATGCGTTAGCAGAAATAATGAGTTTGTTGTACCGACAGGAGAAAGGGAGACAAGACCACGTTGTGAATTCTTTGGATAAGAAGAAAACGAGAAGGGAAATGAGGAGGAATGTCCATATCGGTGACTATGATGTGGATTGAATCATATTGGATCTAGGATCTGACGTAAATATCATGACGAATCAAGCATGAGAAAGGATGGGAAAACCACAGTTGGTTTGGTCCTCTATACAACTGTTACTCGTAAATCAGGCGGAGGTGTTGGCAATTGGTAGAGTACCACACCTACTTGTCGAAGTGGAGGGTCTAAAGACCTACGTAAACTTCGATGTTATCGAGATAATCGACGCAAGTAGCTCATATACTGCATTGTTGGGGATTGGATGGGAAAATTACAATCTAGCGGTTATCAACTTCAAGAAAATATTGATGACTTTTGAGATCATTGCCCCATTGGATCCCACTAAAGGCCGAAGATACATAGAAATAGTGAAACAGGAAGTTGTGGGAGGATGGGATAATTCCTATAATATTTTTGAAGACTACATCATTCCAACTGTAGACGGAGAGCTAGGCTGGTGAAGTACTAGCTCTGCATCATTGGACTCTGATGATGCACTAGAGAACTGGCAGAACTGATTACATGAAGTATCGATCAGAAAATGTGGATGAGTCACTGCGTTGGGTTGCAACAGAAGTTGTCGAATTGCCAACGTATGAATGACTTCCTAACTTGATTGGTTTTATTGATGAATTCGAGGATAAAGTATTAGATTCTCGACGACTATTGGCACTAGAGGAAGCACTAAAGGCTACCCCAACGAGATGGTGGGATATGCATAAGAGCTCGATTGGAGACTGGAAGATATGTCACAAACTAATGGAAGTTTGATTTGGGAAAGTAGAACACTACCAAGGAAAGAAATACAATGGAAGGAACAATCCCAATGATCATCTGGTCGCATGCCAAACTACATGGGTATTGAAGTTGAAGGAAGAAGGGGTACACACATTTATCCATACGCTGGACGAAATACCAAGGAGATGGTACGTTTCGTCAGAGTTGCGAAGATAAATTACAACATGGGAAGAATGGACTGTCAAATTCAGTCATACTTTCAGCTTTGCGAATGATGATCCAATCATACATAACACACTTCAACATATTCACAATATCATGTTGGATATAGTTCCAGTGACATTACGAACGGGATCGTAGGAGACACCAGTAACACAGTTGATGACAAAACGATACAATGTCACAGGAGAACCTGATGATTAGGATGATCCAATATCTATTAACATCTCAGAATCAAAAGGAATTCGGGATATCACAGCACTAGAAATACCATCCACCAAAGTCAAACAATCACTGGAGATACGAAAGGTGAATATTGGGACGACAGAGGACCGAAATTTCACTAATGTTGGGGATTACTAGGATGAGGCAACTATGGCGAAGATCATTGGCCTACTACATGAATTCCAGGATTTATTTCCAACAAAGTTTGTTGAGATGAAACGGATTTGAGGTGACTTGGGTGAAATGAAAATCCCTCTAAAAACATATGTAAAACCAATAAAGTAATGACCTTACAGATTGAACCCATGATACAAGGATTGTGTCAACGCTGAACTAGAATGAATGATGGAGGTTGGCATTATTGAACTTGTTGAAGATTCAAAGTGGATCAATCCAATGGTTGTCCAAGACAAGAAGACGAGGGGAATCTAGATTTGTGTCAACCTAAGGAAGCTGAATGAGGCAAGTCTTCATGATCTGTTCCCAACGTCGTTCACTAATGAAGTATTGGAAGCAGTCGGAGGACAAGAGATTTACTCATTCATGAATGAATTCTCAAGCTATCGTCAGATAGCAATTACAAAGGAAGATAGGCACAATACCACTTTCGTAACAAAGTGGTACTGTTTTCAATACATAGCGATGTTGTTTGGACTCAAATGCACCTATGATCTTCTCGAGGATAGTTGTTGTTGCATTCAAGGACTTCATTCAGAAATTCTTGGCAGTCTACATGGATGACTAGCCAATCTATGGGTTGGTAAAATACCACATTGTGAACCTTCGATTGATGTTAAAGAGATGTTGACAACATTAGGTCTCATTGAATTTAAATAAATGTGTATTTTGTGCTCCATTTGGGATCTTGTTGGGACATATTGTATGCAAGGAAGGTATGTTAGTCGATCCTGCTAAGATCATGGTAATTTTCAACATACTTGCACTGATGACAATAAACCAACTAAGGGAAACATTGGGTCATAGAGGATATTACTAGAAGTTCATAAGAGGATACGCAACAATCACAACACCAATAGAGAAATTGCTTAAGAAGGATGAGAAGTTTGAATGGAACGACGAATCCCATAGAAGTCTTGATACATTCAAGTAGAAAATGGTCGTAGCACTGATATTAGTATTTCCGGATTAGATGAAGGAGTTTCATGTCCATGTCGATGCTTCATTAGTCGCACTCGGAGTGATTTTGGCTCAGGCAAGTGAAGGAGTGATTGATCACCCAATCGCATTCGCCAGTCAAAATTTGTCTATTGTAGAAAGGAACTACACAACAACCGAGAGGGAAGGATTAACGATGGTGTATGCATTACAAAAGTTCTGCCACCACCTTTTGGGAGGACATTTCAAAATGTTTATGGATCACTCAGCACTGAAGTACCTGGTTAACAAGCCTATGTTGGGGGGGAATATTTGTCGATGGTTGCTGCTATTCCAAGATTTCGATTTTGAGATCAGGATGGTTGAATACAGGACCTAACCATCTGTTAAGGATAGATATAGGAAAATAACCAAACAACATCGAGGATGGGCTACTTGATACACAATTGTTTAGGATCGGAATGGTAGATGACCATTATGAGAAAATTATCTAATTTGTGGTGACATGTAAAGAAACGAAGGACTTCACCACGAATCAGAAGAAGCAACTAGTCGTCAGAGCTACGAATTTTCAGCTAATCGTAGGATAACTCTATAAAATGGGGTGGGATGAGATTATACATCAATATGTTCTACTGCATGAGCATGAGAGAATATTGGCCGAGGCACATGACATTGTTGCAGGGGGGAATGCACATGACATTTTTGCAAGGGGGATTATGGAGGTCGCACAACTGCTAGAAAGACACCATGAGCAGGTTTAATGTGGCAAACAATGCACAGTGATGCTGTAGATTATGCTAAAAGCTGCGACGTTTATCAAAATACAGTGAAGCTGTCACGACGGGACGAGATGCCGCTAGTACCTCGGATCACGCTACAACTATTTGATAAATGGGTGGTAGATTTTGTGGGACCCATCAATCCCCCGGGAAAATGAACGGGTGCAGGATATATCATCACTACAACAGACTACCTGACTCGATGGGCAAAAGCAGCACCAATGACAAATTATACAGCTGTGACAACAACCAGGTTCCTATTTGACAATGTGGTTACTCGGTTCGACTATCCTAAGATACTAATGAGAAATCAAGGGAGCCACTTGATTAATCGAACGATTAATGCAATGACTAGGGAATTTTAGATCCAACACAAGAAGAGTACTCCATATCACCCACGGGAGAATGGAACATTTTAAGCATTCAACAAGGTATTAGAACATGCACTAAGAAAGGTATGCAACACAAATTGTGATGATTGGGATTTGAAAATCCTTGCGATATTATTGGCCTACGGAACAACATGTAAAAGATTGTCGGGAATATCGTCATTCAGGATTGTTTATGGCCAAGAAATAAAATGCCAATGGAGTACATTGCTCCCAGCCCGTGCATAGTGGAAACAATGGGCATAAGCAATGAAGGAGCAGTTCAAGAATGATTAACACAGTTGTTACAACTTGAGGAGGATTAGTTCATTGCAGGTTTCCATCAACAAGTGGAAAAGGATCAATAGAAGGTATGGCACAATCACCATGTGAAATCAAAGTACTTCCAGTGCTGAGATATGGTTCTCCTATACGACATCAAGTTCATGAAGCACCCAGGTAAGCTACAAATGAATTGGTTATGACCTTCTGTGATTCATTTCATCACCAATGGAGGTGCGATGCAATTGCAACAGTTAGATGGAGCATTACTACCGAAGCTAGTAAATGGAAGCCAGCTAAATCCCTCTAGGGATAGTTAGGTGTGGCACCATGGCTGATAAACCGCAAAGTGAAAAAAAAAGGGAAAAGAAACAACAAGGAGCAGGAAATCGCAGCAAAAGGAGTCGACAGAAAAGAAAAAAAACACAAATCACAGCAAGTATGGAGCTTGACAATATCGGACGAGGTGTGATATGGTCACATCAGATAATAAATGCAACAATTAAACCCGACGGGAAACAATGCAAGTGGAAGAGACGCACATTTATGGAGAAATCAGATCGTTGGATTTGCAGAATCGACGACGTATTTGGTCAATCCTCAAAGGATTTGGCTATGATGAGTGAAATCATTCGCACAGGCGCAATAGAGGCTATAAAGAATCATTTGGGGGAAATGGATTGAACCATTGTGAGCATTGTGAAGACAAAGTATAGCAAAGGCAAGTTTGGGAGAGCATTAAAGAGTGAGGGAGAAGTAGAAAGGTAGCTATGACGCAAATAATTTCGAACGACAACACACAAGGATCACCATTAGAGCATGCAGATAGTAGAAGAGAGGTGAGAAATTCCAGATGTGTTATCACGTCCACCCAAGAAGAAGAGGGGTGCGAGTAAATACACATTGAGGAAAGGGCCAAGAGTTGCTGACATTCTAGGATATGTATCACCGTAAAATCCAAATGAGCTGGTAGTTCATATCAATAAGAATAAGATATTTAGCATCAAGATTTTGACAACAACGAAGGGAGTGCATATCATAATGAACATCGTTTCGCATCTGCAGAAGCTGCAGTATAGTGAACACAACATTCAAGCATATCTAGAATGCATTGCGTAGACTTATGAACATCAAGTGCATGACAATAGGTCCTGTCACTAGAGAACTAGCACAATGGGCATTGGAGTTGCAGTGGTGGGAGTTGATGGCCATTACCCACATGTCGCAGTTTAGGCATGCAACAGAGGTTAACACATGCATGAAACAATTTTTATCATGCTTCCACATACGCTACCTACGGATGGATATGAAAGTACCCATCGTGGTCGACTTGATCTCACAAACCAGCGACCTTCCCAAGGAAGGTGTTGATCTTTCCCAATACTTCAGAGGGAAGGACAATGACAAACGGTTGACTACAAGGCTAAAGAAGAAATACAATGTCATTTGTGACAAAAGAGCATATGTCATTAGCACTATTAATGACAAGGAAGTTCGAGTTGCATTGAAGCTGCTACTATAAAAATCACATGCAAGAATAGACTGAACCAGTGCACGTCGGTAGTTATCGCCTGTGTAGTGCAATGCACAGCAGGAGTGCAAATGAATTGGACTCTATTTTTGTTGAGCCAATTGATGGAAGACGTTGTATTGGCGCAGGAGGGAATAATACCATTCACTTATTCATGGCTATTGATAATGATCACACTTATGGGTTGGATGGAACCCAAGTATTATCAAGGGATGGAGATCAAAGCAGTCAAAACATGCTGAGGAGCTTGGTATCAAACTCTATGGGCGCTCATTAACAAGGCACAACAAATAGATTGCAATGTCAAGTTCGATTTATATTTGGAGAGACTCTGAGAAGTGACAAGGAAGGTTCCGCGCCTCACAAGAGAGGCTACAACCGAGTATAGAAGACTGGCAAGATTCACAATTGGCCGACATGCAATCCACATCCAGGCAAGACACGACGTAGAGGAGGAATGGTTAACGACGTAGTACAAGTTGATAGACGAAGAGTTGGATGCCATTATTGACGAATGACCGCTAGAATGGAAGGTTCTGGTCAACATTGATGAGTTGTCAGACATAAAAGTAGGATTACCACTAGAAATTCCATTTGAGCAGGAGCAAGAAAATGATTCTCATGAGGAGTCATAGGAGGAATCATTTGCAACTCCGAAAGTTTCGGAGCTGGAGAGGCAACAAGAAGAGGGGAGAACAAAGCACATATTTGAACAATGAGAAGGGAGTAGTACATGTAAGCTTTCAGATGATCAGGTAAGTAGTATACTGGCCTTAATTACTATAGTGACCAGTGAGATCCAAGTGCAGGTAAAGCAACATGTTATAGAGTATTTTCACCAGGTGAAGGGGCTATTGCAATACCTAACAAACGTTGTACTAGAGACAAGGGTACCATAGACATATTTGTTGTAAAGAGAAGTCGAGGTAAGCATTGGACAGCAAGTGGGGGTGATTGAGATCCCGTCGCAAGCACTTTCAAAGGATATGAGGATGCTGACACCACATTTCATCAATTCAACTTGATCAGCCTCAATATTAACGAATTGTCGATGCATATGGTGGCTCGACTGCAAAATGAAGCGAGTCATGAGATCTAGGAAGGCGAGGCGATAGTACATGACCAATTGGAGTAAGAAGCAGAGATAGAGCGAATGAAGACAGAGTAAGAGGCGATTGTAATTGAAAAACCCAAGTCTTTCAATGATAGGAAATGACTGGAGAAGGCAATCTCAGTTGCATGTGAAGAGATTCCAGACACCACCACAAAGATGTTTGCTGAGGCAAAAGTGTTGTGACTAGCCTAAATAGTCGCCGACTTGAAGAAAGAGAACAAGGAATTGCAAGCATGCGTGGTACCAAATACACTGCCGGAGCAACTAGCAAAGGGAAGGAGTAAAATAGAAGAGACGACAACACATATAAAAGAGTTAGAAAAAGCTGCCCAATCCATTGTAGAAACACCGACACAATTTTGGATGAGCGTGGTTCATAAAAATAGTTGCAATAATTAGATATGCAACTTA
>LPNX010495797.1:447783-600864 GCA_001517045.1 Pseudotsuga menziesii | reverse complement strand
ATGTGTCCATTGTTGATACAAGAATGGATCTATGTGCTTTCATCACCTTTTGTTAGCAAAGGGCAAGATACGTTAACCTACATATGGGATTATCTTTCCATATCTGTATACACTTACCTTTGTGTCTGTTTCTGAAATGTGTGGCACACACAGCCCAGAGCAAGAAGAAAATGATTTTCAAATAATGAAGATAAATCATGCACAATGGATTCAATAAATGATGAGAATATGGACTACTTTTTTATAAGACTATGAAAGCAGAAGGCACAACAACAATTCATGTGATCCATATTAGATTTTAAGTACTCTAAAACTGTTAAATCATGAATTGCTTTGGCATATTCTGTAGATGTTAAGTTTCTCATGTAAAATTATTTACTAAAGATGCATACCTATAGAGAAGATGTTGTTGATGTCTTAGAACTAAATGGAAAAGTGGATGCACAACATCTTAAAATTTCATGATTTTGGAGAAATGAATCTCTTGAGGCCCTGACATTGGATATTCTAAGCTTAGATGTGATCTAATGCAGCAATAAAGTAACCCTCTTTAATTGCATTCAAAAGAGTCATCTCATCTTGGTATCGGTGTAAATTTATGCACACTGGATACAAGGGTCAATTAAGACTCAATTTATTGTGCCTTGTATTAATCATATCGGGTTATTATTCCAAGTAAGTTCAACATACATGTAGGGCAATTTTAAGTTTTCAACACATATCAACTCATTTTGAACAACAAATTACATCAATAGGTTATACATCCATCTAAACAACTATTGTGTGGTGGAGAGGTCTTTGGATTTACAACACTAGTTTATCCCTTGGGGTTGTGGTGTGTAAGAACATCTACTCAAGATCATGAAAGAAATTGTGAACAAGTCCACTCTAGCTTCTAATACCTCTAGTTTTGGGGTTCCAAGGGCCCAAAATCATTTATTGAAATTGAAACCCATCAACTTTAGTACTTAGATTGGTTAAGTACATGTCTATCCTCCTATAACCACTCATATGACAGGTAATTTAAAAAAAAAAATGCCTACAGACGTCGCTTAACCGACGCTTCTGTGGGCGATTTTTTTTTAAAAACCATTACAAACTGTCGCTTCACCGACGCCCAAGTTTTATACTCGTCGCTTAACCGACGCATAGTCGTTATCTCCGTCGGTTCACTGACGGTTCTATAGGCGATTTTTTTAAAAAACATTACAAACTGTCGCTTAACCGATGGTGTAACACATCACTTAACCGACGCATAGTCGTTATGGCCGTCGGTTCACCGACGGTTCTATAGGCGATTTTTTAAAAAAAACATTACAAACTGTCGCTTAACCGACATCCAATTTTTATACTCGTCGCTTAACCGATGGTGTAACACGTCGTTAACCGACGCATAGTCGTTATCGCCGTCGGTTCACCGACGGTTCTATGGGCGATTTTTTTTTTTAAAACATTACAAACTGTCGCTTAACCGACGCCCAATTTTTATACTCGTCGCTTAACCGACGGTTATTTATGTTGCTTAACCGACGCCTTATATTTAAGCGACGGTAAGTAAGGTGTCGCTTAAGCGACGGTTTAGACTAATGTCGGATAACCGACGACAAGTTTCCGACGCTTAGAAAAAAATCATAGTGTCGTACATGCGACAGGGAAGTGTCAAAAATCCGACAATACGGCCATCAGATTTTTGGGCAAAATGTAGTAGTGTCCATTTCCCTATCGCTGCTCAATGCAGGCCCTCTCCCCACCACTCCACCTTCTTTCGCATTTGCAACACTGAAATCTTCCTCCTTGCGTGCCCACCTTCCTTCGCGTTCTTCCACCTTCCACCTTCCCCTGCGGTGTGTCCAACCTGCGCTCCCCATATTTCTCCTCTCTGCATCCAACCCGCGCTCTTCCGTCTTCCTCCCCACATGCCCACCTTTGCACCGCACTCTCCACTTCTGCGCATCCCCTCCACCTTGCCGCTCTCTTCCTTGGCGCATCCTCCCACCTCCACCTCCACCGCACCACCTCCTCTCTGCACCGCCGCACTCCCATCCTCCCTACTGCGCCCTCTCCCATCCTTCTTCCTCGCCCTCGCCCTGCTCATCCACGCGTGGCCATCCTCACGCTGCCATTTCCCACGACCTGCACAAAAAAAACAAAAATTATAATATAATATATATAGTATAATATATTTATAATATATTATATTTATAGTATTTTCAAATTGTTTTATTATATAATAATTAATTATTAAATTTTTTTTTATGTATTAAACTATATATATAGTTTATAAAACATTAATTTAATAATATTATTAATTAATAATAATTATTATAAAAATAAAATTATAATAATAATTATTTATAATATTATTTTTGGAAAAAAAGGGTTATTTAACCTAACAAAGAAGACCAATTATTATTGAAGAAGTAGTCAAAGGAAGACTTAAAAAAAAGGGTAAAAAACCCTTTATGGTAAAAAAAAAAAAAGTCAAAGGCTATATATCACTAAAGAAATCAAAGATAGACCATCTATCACCAAAGAAGTCAAGATCATGGAATCTGGTTTGCGACTACAAATAGAGAAATTAGAAGCCAAGTTAAAGCGTTATCGAAGAGACAATGAAGAATTACGAGACACAAAGACGAACTCAGAAGTAATAATTAAAATACATGAGATGCAAAAAGAGCTCAAGGAACAAAAAAGTTTCGACCATAAAAATCATATAGAAAAATTGTCTGCCCAAATTGAGAAATTAAAAGACGAAAACGGTTTTAATGAGAGTTTGAAAATCAAGATATAAAGAAAGAAATAAACGATTATGAAGCAAAAATAAAATGGTTGAACAAAATCATTAGCGACAAGGATGAAGAACTAATGCAGATACAACATAAATTAGAAAATCAAGAATCAGTGATCGACCAATATCGACAACAGATAAAAATTCTTCAACAACAAAATGACGACTCTAAAAAGACTCATAAGTCGAAGATCGCAAAAAGTAATAAAACACTATCCAACAATTCCGAAGAAATTTTCAGATTAAGGAATCATAACAAAACACTAGTCACGAAAATTAAGAAGTTGAAAAATAGTCGGAAGACAAAACAATCTATGAAAGACATTGAAGGGAAACTTCTAGACAAGTAGGAAGAAAATAGTTGCATCAGAAGTCATAACAAATATCTTAAGGAACAACTTAAGAAGTCTGAAGATGACAGAAAAGCGCAAGTAGAAGTGGAGAACGCGGCTGGCGGAGAGAGCTGGGTATGGCGGAGAGAGCTGGGTAAGATGGAGGTGCATGCCCAGAGCGTGAAAATGGTAAAATGGTGAAGAACGCGGAGTGGTGAAGAGCTAGATGGGGGAGTGCGGTGGTGGAGGGAAACTGCGGAGGTTGGACTGGCTTGGGGAAGAGTGAGAAAAAGTTTTTTCAGAAATCTGAGTTTAAAATGGCCAAAAGCCAATTTGGATCAAAGTGATCTTTTAAATCAGAGAGACTCTAAGATGATGGCCAAAGGCTGGATCAGAACTTGCTCTGATACCAAATGAGCCGAATAATTATTTGCTCACACAATGAATTCACCAAAAGACTTGGTAAATCAGATAAGCCATAAGGCAAGTATATCTTTATGATAAGATGAGAGATGATATGTTACAAATGGTGGCCCTGCCTTAAATATGGATTGGGCATTTAATGTTGAGGAGACGCCTCATTTCATAACCTAACTTAGTTAACCTAATTATTAATTATTTAATTATTATCTTATTTTATGTTCGTTACATTCCACCTCCCTATTCCTTGCGAAATCATGCCCCCGTCTCTTTAACGTTGCGGCACATAGATAGTTGTGGTATTTTTATTAATTTGCATTTTACATGATGTCTCAAACATATGGTTCCTGGCTAGCACATAAACCATCGACATTCATTTTTAATCGTCGATACATAAAATACTAAATCCATGGTGGGGCCTTTGCCTTGAGCTCCACGCCATGATTTATTAACGCTATTTAGATCATATACAATTCAATACCATGGGGTCAAAATCGGGGTGTTACATTGGCTCAAATCATCCTTTCACACCGACATGCATCGACTCAACTTGGCTAACTTAGCTGACACAATCAACACTCCAACACTTAGAAAAATTTTGATTTTTTTAATGATGGCTCGTGCTCAACAGAGGGTAATATTGCCTTTGTCAACCGTTCTTCTTGGCCCATTGAGGCCCAATGCTGCAACATAGCTTTGATACCACACTGTCACGTCCCCTCCCGTCTGAGAGGACATGACTACGCCACCGCTGCTATCATTTAAGCGGGGATCTAAGCCCCATGAACATAAACAAAAAAATGCATTGAAATAAAACATACACAGATGTATAACAAATGCAATTATACAACGGAATCAAATCATCCATTCAAGCATTCAACATGTTCATCATAATTCGTTAAACAATTACAGTTGCAGAGATTAAACACAAGAGATACTTATCTTGAGAAGAAGCTTGTCCCACAACCAGCTATGTCGCTGCAACGTTCCACCCAACCATAGGCCAGTGTGCTCATCAATCTCTCAGCACCACTGGCACCCCCGAACAAGGCATGATTCCCAAAGGAATAAGGGAACTACAACGGGCTCACACATAGCCAAATACATATCAAAATCCAGCCAAGCCAAAACTACCTTTGGGTTTATTAGCCTGCTAAGGAGGTGGAAAGGTTGAATTGCTAAGCTAGTGAGCTCAACCATAGAGCTATGGACATCTACACAAGATCTGGCTTGGATTTTACAACACCTACACACCCAACACAAGGAAACATACCCTTCTCTGCTACACAGTCCCTCGGGCTATGCCTTCCCTTTCAGTGCTCTTCAGAGTGTGCAAGAAAGAATAACCAACCCCACTTGATCTCTCTGTGTGGTTCCTTTCTACACTAGGTTTATCAAATTAATTCTTCCCTCTTCCACTCCAAATCGGTTCAGACCAAAACAAAGGATGCACACACACAAAATTCAAGTTCTGGGTTTGAGAAAAAACGTCTTGGGAGCCAAAAACGAAATGGTAGATGGGTAAAACAACCCTCTGATAGCAATATGATTTCCAAAAACGTTTGTGGGCTTCACGTGGGAAAAAAAGGCCTCAACAAACACCCAAAAATAGTGGGTCTCTTCTACCATTCGCTGTGCAACCAAAAACGGGTCTTCCCAGCCAGGTAATGAGGAAACAACATCAAAAACATCAAGGAAAGAGCCCAGCCACTGAGCATTTCCAAATCGACCTCCTAGCCATGGGGAAAAATGAAGAAAACTGCCAAAATGTGAATGGGAAATGCACAAGAGATCAAAAAATGTGAGGAAGAGGAGGTCATGAATGCATTATGGAATGGGGAGATGTTTTTGGGTTTTTACTTGCCCAAGAAGTCAAAACACGATTTTAAAAAACTGATGGCTTCTCAAATTCGAATTTGATTGCCATACTCTTCCCATCCCCCATGCATTAACTAACTCAACCACTTCTGGAATAAATAAATGATGGGGCACAAAAGACAAAATTGGTAGTTGAGAGTTTGATGGGTTATCCCTTTGACATTTGCCTCAACATTATTGGCTCAAGGGTTTGAATTATTTCCCTCCCTATTCCTTAGGAAATCATGCCCCCATCTCTTTAATGTTGCATTGACATAGCTGATAGTGGGTATTTTAATTAAATTGCATATTTAAATGATGCCCAAAATATATTGTGCCATTGGCTAGCACGATAACCATATCGGCATCGATTTTTAATTGCCAAAACATAAAACACTAAATCGACGATGGGCCTTTGCCATGATTAAATACAATATTTACATCATATACATTTTAATGCAAATGAGGTCAAAACTGAAGTGTTACACTGTGTAGCTACCTGCGGTTTCTGTTTGATGACGTGTCTTGGATCTTCTAACTAAGAACACTTAACCAGGACTGAGCTCACATCTTTCTTATAAAGGAGATATCTGTAATAATAGAAAAACAAATTAACCATATCTACTTTATCATTTACTCTGTAAGATAAGAAATAAAAATTCACAAAAATGAAAAGATAAAAAGTAAAGAAGAAACCCCCTTCAATATTCTCGTGTCGCTGGACTAGTTGAGAATTCACGCGATGGTAATTAACTGCTGAGTTTGTTTGTTGAAATCTGTTTGCACGTTTGTGAAATGGATATAGAATTATCTCAATGACTAAGCAATATTTCTTAAAAAGATGGTATAAGCTAATATGTGAAGATTTGTAATGAAGCAATAGAAATCCTTGTTTGGAACAAACTCGAGTCGGTTTCTTTGTTAACCTAGTGTAACTGCCTATGTGAAATATAGGCAGGAATATCGAGGCATTCCCAAAAATAGAAGCGACAAGTCTTTCCCTAATGAACTGGTGATTATCCTTTCTGATCAACTAGTGGATACATTTTGCGTGGAATTATTCTTTTAACAAAACCACATCTATTGAGAGCTGGAATCCTATTGAGATCTAGAATCTATGTGTTTAACGATTTCTTAAATTTGAGTTAGCAGGTTTCAATGATCTTGTAGTGGGCTTAATGGTTTAAAGCATGTGTTTCCTCTTAGAAGATCACAGGTTCAAATCCAGAGGGGATAATGTATGTACACCTTTGTAGACTTTAACCTTTAAGCAAAGGAATCCCTTGTATCATAAACAAAAAGGTCTCATACACCAATTTAGTGTCTCACTTAACACTAACCTTAAAATAAATTATTATTATTATTTTAATAAATATTCTAAATAATCTACCATAAAAGACTTACATGTATTCGTTTCTTGACATACCAACTTTGCTGGCGATCTTATGTAACCTTCAGTTTCTATAATGTTTTTATTCCCAATACTTGCGTGGCTTCATGATAAAGTAAGTCTTGAAATTCTCTTTTAAACACATTCAGGTCTTTCTCGCATTTAAAACAAAAATATTTTGCAAAGTAAATCAAAACAAATTGTCATATGTATTTTGGATAATCAATGACCATTGTCATTGAGTTCCTTTAAAATGGGGTAACGTCTACTCGGCATCAAATCTTAATAATATAATACCTTGGAGGAAGTGTCATCTTACAAGTACCTAGGTATTGATATTCATCACAAGCTCAACTGGAACTATAGCATTGAGAAAAGGATTAACACAGGGTGGAAAAACTCCTTGGGAAGAAAGGATCTGCCACCTTTGTGAGAGTAAGAACATTGAAGATGAAAATCACTTCCTCTTAGAGTGCCCTGCATACACCCACATTAGATCCCAGTTTCATAACCTTTGTTGCAATACCGACATTCCTAGCCTTTTAACTTGTCAAAATTATAGTAAGCTCGGGACGCTTCTCTCCAAGCTCTTTGAGCATAGAAATATAACTTTAAAACAAACTAATTAATTTTCTTCTTCAGGGTCCGATAGACCAAATTTTGGTCTCAGGGGACGTTAACCATCATCATCATCATCACCATTCCATATATTCATAACGATGGTCAAAAGCATAATCCATTTTATGACATTATAGAATCTAAGCACGTTTAGCACTCGAGTGTAAAATATCATCATTCATTTATTAGTTCAAGTAAAACAAAGTATTTATAAATATTTCCAAAAAATCAATTAATATTGATCACTCTTATTGAATTCCAAAAAAAATTCAAGAATTTTAAATTGTAATTGTAATTATATTATTTACGAACTTTATCACAAATCAATGTAAATTCATTTTAAAGACATGAGATTTTGGAAATTTTATGACTTAAAAAAAAGTATCTGGTTAACAAATTCAAAATAAAGGCGTCATTTAGATCATACCAAAATATTAAGGAATTTAATTAATATCTTATGCAAAACATATACATAATGAAAATTAGATATAAAGATGATATGTATTGGTCATTTTGCACAAAATTAAAAGTAAAGAGGCTTTTCAAATATCAATTGGAAAGATATCATTTTAGTAATTTATTATTTGAAACTTTTGCTAAGTTAATTTGAATCACACAATATATATTAATGATGGACTATCAATAATCTTATTAAAACTTAGGCTTCTAATTGTTTTGTTAAATGGAATAAGGGAAAGATTATGAATTAATGCATGTCTTAAGTAAAAGATAATCAACTTGCTTTAAATTTATGTGCTTTGGGGACATAAATCAAGTTTGATGTACAACCCTCAATTATTAAATTTGCCACAAAAATTTATAAAAGTAAATAAAAGGCAAAACCTCTTATTAAAAATTAAAGGTTTGTAAAATTTATTGGATTGCTCAAAATCGAAACTAGAGACACGATTGCCCTTTTTTATATGTGATTTTCAGGATGTGGATCTCGATGTTTAGAAACAAATAATTTATTTATTTATTTGGATCCGCCAAAGTGACCATAATTTTATTAATTTATTGATGAGTGAACTTAAGCAATGTCATTGAGAGATCAAGATATTTGAATATTCTCAAATTAAAGCATATGATCAAGCGTGCAAGTGTTGTTCAACCACCAGAAAGTAAAAAGACTCGAACGACAAAAAAATGACATAATGAAAATAAATGATTATGAATTTTCACTAATTGTTTGAGTATAATAATCATGAAGTCACAAAATCATCAAAGAAAGGTTACTAAAAATACTAACTGGAAGAGCTCAAGGAAAAATACTCATGAGAGTAAATGACCACCAAATCGTTTGTCATGAAAACCAAGTCAAAAGGCAAGCAACCCAAAGGGTAAAGGACCATGGAATGACCCTCTCAAACCAAGGAAGAAAACCACAAGCTAAGTATTTATAAAGTTCCAGTGGGGGTCCCTTGGTTTTTTGCAAAAATCAAGGGGGAGTTGTTGGGGTGTCAACAGGGCGTCAACCTTTGTGGTGGTTTATAAGAAGGAACATTATTTTCTCTGTATGCATTGGAGAAGGCCTTCATAGTAGTCATTGTCATATTTTTACTTTCAACCTTCATTGCTATCATGAAATCCTTCTTTAGGGATGACGGTTCAAAGAGATGCAACTCATTTTGAATGTTATCTTTCAAGGTTCCAATAAAGAGATCTAATAAATTCTTCCATTTCATTGTATGTCGACTCCAGGGGTTTGAGTGGAGTGTGATTCTTTCCACTTACTTTTAGTGGCATTTTGAACAATAAATATATATCACACCCTAGGGTTTACCAAATAATAGATCCTTCTACTCAAATTTATTCAAATGCAAAATGATGTACCTTTTTCAAATCCTCATTAGAAGAATATTTTAGGGATGACTTGTAACTGAGGTATAATTTGAATTTTGAATTCTATGGGTCTGAATCTTCAACATGTGGTACCTTGATGTGTCCTCTTTCCAATGCCGCATTTATGACCTAATTTGGATGTTCCAAATTTTTTTTATTGCAAATATCCTA
Source organism: Pseudotsuga menziesii (assembly GCA_001517045.1). Taxonomy (NCBI): domain Eukaryota; kingdom Viridiplantae; phylum Streptophyta; class Pinopsida; order Pinales; family Pinaceae; genus Pseudotsuga; species Pseudotsuga menziesii. The sequence goes on along the minus strand of LPNX010495797.1, from coordinate 591,443 downwards.
AAGCTTCTTATTTTTGTCCTATCCAAAAGAGAGAACTTGTATTGTATGCCACGTATCCAATATTTTGATTATATAGTTGAAATTCATACCACATATACCCTTCTATGTTTTCTTTCAAATGCAACTGGTCTCATTCAATTTAGATCTTAGATGCCTCATATATGACCTTTTTCCCTAGAACACATGTTTTAGACTAGTAAAAAACCCTAGATTCCTCCACAACTGTCTTTGAAACTGTAATGTATCAGGATTTTAATTTCAGATTGGATCTATTTTGGCCTATTTTAGAAGTGGGTTCTTAGCCTTGATCTCTACTTCCTTGTATAAAAAATGTTGTAGCGAAAATTCCAAGATGACTCATTTTGCAGAAGCCATTCCCGAGGAAAGAGCTCTGATACCAAATGTTAAGCAACCAAGTCCCAGAAATAACATAAAAATAGAAGAAATAGACCAAAAGAGAGTAATCTATGCCTTAATAATAAATAATAGAGATAAATAACAATCCTCTTGGAGGGAGGAACCTCCTTACACAATGTACTTGTGTACCCAAGACAAGGAAATATACAATGATCACTAAAATGAGAATATCTCCTTCCTATATATAGGAGACAAAGGTGTACAATAAAAACTAATAGACCCAATACAACATAAATAATATGTAATTCACCACAATATAGGGGGTAATGTGCTACACTATATGCGGTAATGTTCCATCATTAAGGGCTTACCATAAATCCACAGACTATCCATACTTGATTCAGTTGCAGTAAGTTTAGTTGTAATGTCTTGCAGCTCTACATCCTTATACTAAGATACCTCCTCATAGTTATTTTCACAATAGGACTGAACTTGCTTAATCTCTTAAAAAACCACCTGAACTTCCTTTTGTTGTTCAACCACTTCAAGAGGTGTGCTAGGAAATAAATTAGCGTACAACTCTTTAATGTTTTGTCAGAAGTCGATAATGACTTCCCCTAGTTGCTATATATTTTCCTCCGCGACCATTTTTGGAACAATTGTTGCTTCCAGGATTCCATGATATGTAGTGTCAATGGAATCCTCTAATCTCTTTCTATCCCATCGTAGCTAGTCCTTTTGATGTTTGATCTCTTTTGACTCCGTCTCTAGAGTAGTAGCTTGACTTTTAAATTTATTCATCTTATCATACACCAATAGCTCCCATTCCTTGACCTATTCCACATCCTTTGTTGATTGTTATGTAACATGAACATTAGAAAAATATTCATGTCGAGATTGATGTATCCCGTATTGGGTATTGCAAAATTCAGTTCTTGGTTTCCCAAGTTCAGTGCTATAGGTAATATATGAAACCTCTGATCCTTCACTGAAGTTGTAACTTTTGCATGTCAATCATCAGACAATCCTGCCTCTAACTGCCTCAATCCTTGTTGCTTAGCAACCTCTAGTGGAGTGACTACAACACGGACTTCCTTAATATATTTATAGAGAAATTAGAGAATATTAGTGAATCCCTACAGGTGAAGACGTGTTCCAAGGTACTCACAAAGATAAAATTAGTGTCCATGTTGAGAAACATTCCAAGAGGAATAGATTTTAGTAATGGAAGTAACCGTGGATGGTACCAAATGGGTATCCAAATCCCCAAGATTGACATGAGGAATTTTGGTGGCAAGGACCCCATTACATGGATGATCCATATGGAGCAATTCTTTGACATACACCAGGTTCCAAATCTCCAAAAGGTACCTATTGCATCTTTATATTTAAAACCTGAGTAGTTTGTTTGGTACCAATGGATTTATGAACACAAAAAGAAGTCCATTATCTCTTGGTCCATTTTTATAGAAGAATTAATATCATATCATGATGATGTTAAGAAAAATTCCTCCTTTACCCTATTGATAAATCTAAGTCAAAAGGGTCTAGTAAGTGAGCACACTCAAAAGTTTCAAAAGATGAGTCTTAGAGTGGATGGAATACTAGATGATAAATTGTTGGATCTCTTTATTGGAACCTTGTAGGATAACATCCAACATTAGGTATCCCGTTTCAAACCAACATCCTTAGAGAAGGATTTCATGTTGGAAATGAAGGTTGAAAGTAAAAATATGGTGATGGATACTAGAAGAACCAGCTACACCACATATAGAAAGAATAATGTTCCTTATTCTAACCCACCTCAAAGGTTGACAACTAAATAACTTGATGAAAGAAGAGATAAAGGTCTATGCTTTAATTGTGACAACAAGTATAATAAGGGGAATAAGTGTGATGAGAATAAATTATTCTACACAGATTGAAGCAAAATAATAGAAACCATTTCAAGATGAAGAAGTAGAATATATTACTCCTGAGGATATTACTCCCACCATATATTATCATTCATTGGATGGAATTATCACTCTTCAAACTCTCAATATTGAAGGATATATCAAAAATAAAAAGGTAACAATGTTGATTTATTTTGGCAGTACTCATAATTTCATTCATATTAAATTAGTCAAATTTCTCAATTGTAGAATCATAGTTTCAAGTAATGATTGTAGATGGAGGAACTATCAATATCTTAGGGAAATTACATAATATAAATATTACTATGGTGGAATATGTATCAAATAGTCTTATAATTTCTATCCCAATGTGGTGGTGCTAATGTTGTCTTAGGGGTACAATGGTTACAATAATGGGGAACAATGGATTTTAATTTTCAAGAAATTTCATGTTTTTTTCTTAGGAAGGAAAATAATTTGAATTAAGGGGTATCAGAGGGAAGGAAATAAAGTTGATGAGCTCTAATGGTATGAAAAAATTGTTGAAAAAGAGACAAGATGTTATAATTGCATTCTTCTTCTCATTATATTTTCAAAGATCTAAGCTTCCTATCCTCTTGGATCTCCAAAGGGTCATTGATAAGAAATCCAAAGTATTTGACGATATTCCAAAAGGTATTCCACCTACTTGATATTTTTATTATGTTATTCACTTAATTCCAGGAAGCGTTCCTTCTAACATCATATGTTACAGATACCCCTATGGGCATAAAAGTGAAATTGAATGTATGGTTAAAGAAATGTTCGAGAATGGCATAATTAGTACTAGCCAAATTTCATACTCTAAACCAATGGTAATGGTAAACATGGAGGGATCACGGCGTATGTGTCCATATTATAGATATCTCAACAAGTTCACCATTAAATATATGTTACCCATTCTTGTCATCGATGAATTTTTAGATGAACTACATGGTTACTTCACAGAGCCGTATCTTAATTTAGGGTATCATTAAATTATAATGAAGGAAGAAGACATCCCTAAAAACCCATTCAGAACTCATGAATGTCATTATGAATTTCTGGTTATTCCTTTTGGCCTTACAAATGCACCTTCCACATTTTCAAGGTTTTATGAATTCCATTTTCAAGCCCTTGAAAAAAATTGTGCTGGTATTTTTTGATAATATTCTAATATATAACAAGTCTTGGGAATAAAATGTTCAACATGTTGATGGGGTGCTACAACTACTCAAGGAGAAAAATTATATGAAAAAACTTCCAAATGTTTCTTTTATTAATCTTGCACATTGATCTAGGAATAAAGAATCAATCTCATCAAAGAATAATCAACAAATACTCATGAAATGGTGTTAATCGGAACCAGAATTGGTTTCCTCTCTGTATATTCAATAAAAATGAATGGTTACAATACCAATGTCAAGCAATAGCTTGAGTCCATGAAGAATAATACCTAAGGAGACAATTCGAATTCAATGAGTGATTCTAGCTTAACTGACTCTCAACCATAGGTTCACACTCAGTTAATCACTTGACCAAAACCCTAATTGACTCACCAAACCATAACTGAAGTCAGAGTGCAATAAATGACTGAATCTCAACTGAAGGAGATCAAACACATGTCATAGCAAGCCAACCATCAAGTACTAGTGCTCCATGACTTCAATGAACCCCGATGAGGTTAACTGAAGTTGAACTGGCCATCAGAAGTTGGTGGAGGCGCCTTGTTGACTCTAGATCATTAAATAATAATAAATAATCATTAAATAATAATTAAATAATATATTTAATGAGAGGAGGCTCCTTAACTGACTAGTTGAATTGATTGTAACCACTAGTTAGCAATTAGGTGCATTAATATCACTCAGATCACCCCCATAGTGCTCCAGTTAGCCTCCTTGACTGTAGGAGAAAGCTAAGTTAACCTCCTTGACTATAGGTAGGCATGGGTGTGACTGGATTATGGCAATTAATGCTCCACTGATGTCAATTAATGTCAATTATACTTAGGATAGTGGTTTAACTAGGCCAATTTGACCAAAAAGAGTGTGTATGATGGTAAATGTCTCCAACACCCCCCCTTAAGCTATACTCAGAAAGAGTTAGAAAACATAGATGCATAAAATGCTAGGGCCTTGGAAACAAAGGCCATAGGTCACCCTGTACAATAAAGTAACTGCTTAATATAACCAAGGAAACGGGGAAAACCTCATGGGAAAAATACCCCCCCTCAAACTAAGCAGTAAATCAAGAATTGGTTCTTCTATGCAGCGGTATCCTGAGACTGTGCATGTGAACCTATGAATCCAAAATAAATGAATATGTCTGGAGGAATCTTCTACTTTGGAAGAAAAACAATGCACTCAACTGAATCAGAAATATAAACAGCTGCACGGTGAAAACTGGACCCATGTAGAGCAGCTGAAATCATCTGAAGAGAGAGCAAAGGTTCTTGAGGATTTGAACCATGTGTGGAACACTCAAGAAACCAATATGTTGCAGCCTTGAACAAAAAACCATGAGTGATAAAATCAGCCCCAATTTTTAGGAGCAAGTGTCCAAGCGGATGCAGAATGTCTTCCTCTTTACTAGTTCTGTGAGGAGATGAGCATGTGACCAAAGGTAGAGAAGCCCTGGGACTCTGGAGAGCAAATGATTGAGCTCCATAATATGATATAACTTTTGAAATATCTAATGAATCACATAATAAAATATCAGCAACCTCATAAGAGGAAAATAACACCAAATCCCCATCAGCAAAATTGAAGAAGAACTGCGGTACTTGATTTTTCACACCGGAATTGGTGAGAGCAGCTACAAGCATGGCTGAAATATCTTGGATTTTAAAACATGAACAAAATAATATCAGATAAGAATGCAAATCAGATCTAAATAATTTCACAACAGATCCAAAACTGTGAAATGAAATCAAATCCCCAGCAGCAATTTCGAAGGAGACTTGCGGTACTTGTTTCTTCACACCGTTGATGAGAACAGCTACAAGCAGTACTGAAGGTTTATGAAACTGAAATTTTGAACCAAGAAATATTAGATCAGATCCAAATAAGATCATATCAGATCCAATAAGGTTCATATCAGATCCAAAATTATGGTCTACTGAGATGGTGGATGCACAGTTGTCTTTTTCTTCAAAATTCTGAATTTTGGTGCATGCAATCCTGCAAGATTTTGTTGGAAGATCTAGATCATGGGGAGCGAATGTGTCACTCTTATAATATGATATTTCTTCCAAAATATCAAGGTTCTTACATATTTGCACACTAGCAGCAACATTAGAGGGAGAAAAATCAAATTTCTCTTCACTTTCGGAAGCAATTACTGGTAAATTTTGCACAGAATTCAAAGGAAAATCACCGGTGAATGTTTGCATGGAAGTGCAGCAGTATTTTTCTTCAATATTAGAGATTCGAATGTCTTCTTCTGTTTCAGAAATATGAGGAGATGAGATATCATATATCTCATGAACGTCCGGAGCATCAGCAGAAGGTGTCACTGCATGGAGACTTTCTTCAATTCGAATTGAATGTGTAGAAGATTCTGCTTCATCTTCATCTTGAACAAATTCATCAGAGAGAGTAGAGGCTGAGACTTTTGAGTAAAGAACTCTTGTGGTGCTGGCTGTGATCTCCAAAGTACTATTATGATCCTCATTGTGCTTTCCAAAGGTTCTGTCCAATTTTGTCCAGACTTCCTTTGGGTATTCAACAGAACAAATAAGGTAGTACAAGCTAGGAGAAAGGGCTAGACCTATTGCTCCAAAATCTCTATCACCGTCATTTAGCCAATCATTCTCATCCTCATAAGACTCTTTTCCAAGTCCAATAGACACCTCATAGAGACCTCGTCTCTTCAGAGATGCAATCATCTTCAACTTCCATTCCGAATAGCTTGTGAATGGGGTGAGAAGAGGGATTGATGAGTCCATTCGAAGTTGTACCTATTAAAACCTGCAAATCAAAACAAAAGGGGCACCATAAGGTCGGACAGCCTGCACATTCTAGGCTTTCATCACACCCAGCATAGTCAATCAAGCAAGCTTGATCAACAAGTTCTTTACTTGGGATATTGAGTGGTAAGCCTTGGCTTCTGGTGCAGTGCTAGATTTTTGAGCTATTGCTCAAATTTCATGGAGAAATCTGTCAAAAAGATTGTTTTTGAGAGATATATATTTTCTTTCCGTATGCTCTGATACCATATTAATCTTGCACATTGATCTAGGAACAAAGAATCAATCTCATCAAAGAATAATCAAGAAATACTCATGAAATGGTGTTAATCGGAACCAGAATTGGTTTCCTCTCTGTATATTCAATAAACAATGAATGGTTGCAATACTAATGTCAAGCAATAGCTTGAGTCCATGAAGAATTCGAATACATAAGGAGACAATACGAATTTAGTGAGTTAGTCTAGCTTAACTAAATCTCAACCATAGGCTCACACTCAGTTAACCACTTGACCAAAACCCTAATTGACTCACCAAACCCTAACTGAAGTCGGAGTGCAATAAATGACTGAATCTCAACTGAAGGAGATCAAACACATGTCATAGCAAGCCAACCATCAAATGCTAGTTCTCCATGACTTCAATGAACCCCGATGAGGTTAATTGAAGCTGAACTTCCCATCAGAAGTTGATGGAGGCACCTTGTTGACTCCAGATCATTAAATAATAATAAATAATCATTAAATAATATATTTAATGAGAGGAGGCGCCTTAACTAGCTAGTTGAACTGATTGTAACCACTAGTTAGCAATTAGGTGCATTAATATCACTCAGATCACCCCCGGAGTGCTCCAGTTAGCCTCCTTGACTGTAGGAGAAGGGTAAGTTAGCCTCCTTGACTGTAGGTAGGCGTGGGTGTGACTATATGATGGCAATTAATGGTCCACTGATGTCAATTAATGTCAATTATACTTAGGATAGTGGTTTAACTAGGCCAATTTGACCAAAAAGAGTGTGTATGAAGGTAAATGTCTCCAACACCCCCCCTTAAGATATCCTCAGGAAGAGTTAGAAAACATAGATGCATAAAATGATAGGGCCCTGGAAAAAAACACCATAGGTCACCCTGTACAATAAAGTAATTACTTAATATAACCAAGGAAACGGGGAAAACCTCATGGGAAAAATACCCCCCCTCAAACTAAGCAGTAAATCAAGAATTGGTTCTTCTATGCAGCAGTATCCTGAGACTGTGCATGTGAACCTATGAATCCAAACTAAATGAATATGTCTGGAGGAATCTTCCACTTTGGAAGAAAAACAATGCACTCAACTGAATCAGAAATATAAACAGCTGCATGGTGAAAACTGGACCCATGTAGAGTAGCTGAAATCATCTGAAGAGAGAGCAAAGGTTCTTGAGGATTTGAACCATGTGTGGAACACTCAAGAAACTGATATGTTGCAGCCTTGAACAGCAAACCATGAGTGGTAAAATCATCCCCAATTTTTAGGAGCAAGTGTCCATGCGGATGCAGAATGTCTTCCTCTTTACTAGTTCTGTGAGGAGATGAGCATGTGACCAAAGGTAGAGAAGCCCTGGGACTCTGGAGAGAGAATGCTTGAGCTCCATAATCTGATATAAATTTTGAAATAGCTAATGAATCACATAATAAAATATCAGCAACCTCATAAGAGGAATCTAACACCAAATCCCCATCAGCAAAATTGAAGAAGAACTACCGTACTTGATTTTTCACACCGGAATTGGTGAGAGAAGCTACAAGCATGGTTGAAAGCTCTTGGATTTTAAAACATGAACAAAATAATATCAGATCAGAATGTAAATCAGATGTAAATAAGTTCACAATAGATCCAAAACTGTGAAATGAAATCAAATCCCCAGCATCAATTTCGAAGGAGACTTGCGGTACTTGTTTCTTCACACCGTTGATGAGAATAGCTACAAGCAGTACTGAAGGTTTATGAACCTGAAATTTTGAACCAAGAAATATCAGATCAGATCCAAATAAGATAATATCAGATCCAATAAGGTTCATATCAGATCCAAAATTATGGTCTACCAAGACGGTGGATGCATAGTTGTCTTTTTCTTCAAAATTTTGAATTTTGGTGCATGCAATCCTGCAGGATTTTGTTGGAAGATCTAGATCATGGGGAGCGAATGTGTCACTCTTATAATCTGATATTTCTTCCAAAATATCCAATTTTTTACATATTTGCACACCAGTAGCGACATTAGAGGGAGAAAAATCAAATTTCTCTTCACTTTCAGAAGCAATTACTGGTAAATTTTGCACATAATTCAAAGGAAAATCACCGATGAATGTTTGGATGGAAGTGCAGCAGTATTTTTCTTCAATATCAGAGATTCGAATTTCTTCTTTTGTTTCAGAAATATGAGGAGATGAGATATTAGAGATCTCATGAACTTCCGGAGCATTAGGAGAAGGAGTCACTGCATGGAGACTTTCTTCAATTCGAATTGAATGTGTAGAAGATTCTGCTTCATCTTCATCTTGAACAACTTCATCAGAGAGAGTAGAGGCTGCAAATTTTGAGTAAATAACTCCTGTGGTTCTGGCTATTATATCCAAAGTACTATTATGATCCTCATTGTGCTTGCCAAAGGTTCTGTCCAATTTTGTCCAGACTTCCTTTGGGTATTCAGCAGAAAAAATAAGGTAGTACAAGCTAGGAGAAAGGGCCAGACCTATTGCTCCAAAAGCTCTGTCACCGTCATTTATCCAGTAATTCTCATCCTCATAAGACTCTTTTCCAAGTCCAATAGACACCTCATAGAGACCTCATCTCTTCATAGATGCAATCATCTTCAACTTCCATTGCGAATAGCTTGTGAATGGGGTGAGAAGAGGGATTGATGAGTCCATTCGAAGTTGTACCTATTAAAACCTGCAAATCAAAACAAAAGGGGCACCATAAGGTCAGACATCCTACACATTCTAGGCTTTCATCACACCCAGCATAGTCAATCAAGCAAGCATGATCAACAAGTTCTTTACTTGGGATATTGAGTGGTAAGCCTTGGCTTCTAGTGCAGTGCTAGATTTTTGAGATATTGCTCAAATTTCATGGAGAAATCTGTCAAAAAGCTTGTTTTTGAGAGATAGATATTTTTCTTCCCGTATGTTCCGATGCCATATTAATCTTTCACATTGATCTAGGAACAAAGAATCAATCTCATCAAAGAATAATCAACAAATACTCATGAAATGGTGTTAATCGGAACCAAAATTGGTTTCCTCTCTGTATATTCAATAAACAATGAATGGTTACAATACCAATGTCAAGCAATAGCTTGAGTCCATGAAGAATTCGAATACCTAAGGAGATAATTCGAATTTAGTGAGTGAGTCTAGCTTAACTGACTCTCAACCATAGGTTCACACTCAGTTAACCACTTGACCAAAACCCTAATTGACTCACCAAACCCCAACTGAAGTTGGAGTGCAATAAATGACTGAATCTCAACTGAAGGAGATCAAACACATGTCATATCAAGCCAACCATCAAATGCTAGTGCTCCATGACTTCAATGAATCCCAATGAGGTTAACTGAAGCTGAACTGACCATCGGAAGTTGGTGGAGGTGCCTTGTTGTCTCCAGATCATTAAATGATAATAAATAATCATTAAATAATATATTTAATGAGAGGAGGTACCTTAACTGACTAGATGAACTGATTGTAACCACTAGTTAGCAATTAGGTGCATTAATATCACTCAGATCACCCCCGGAGTGCTCCAGTTAGCCTCCTTTATTGTAGGAGAAGGCTAAGTTAGCCTCCTTGACTGTAGGTAGGCATGGGTGTGACTAGATGATGGCAATTAATGCTCCACTAATGTCAATTACTGTCAATTATACTTAGGATAGTGGTTTAACTTGGCCAATTTGACCAAAAAGAGTGTGTATGATGGTAAATGTCTCCAACATCTTTGGGGTAAAGGAGGTAGAGTATTTGGGTCATATTGTATTTTATGAAGGTGTCAAGGTAGACTAACAAAATTAAATCCATGATGGAGTGGTCAATTCCCCAAACCTTGAATAATCTTAGACGATTCATAGGTTTGACAGGGTACTACCACAAGTTTGTTCAAAACTATGGAAGAATAACATCAACTCTAAGAACATTATTAAATAAGGAAGCCTTTTTGTGGAATCCAAAGGAAACTCAATAATTTGACCAACTTAAAAAGGAAATGTGTAATGCTCATGTTTTGACCACACTGGATTTCACAAGAACCTTCATTATAGAATGTGGTACCTTAGGAAATGGAATTGTTGTTGTTCTAATGCATGAAGGACGCGTCCTTTATTTTGAAAGTCAACAAATCAAGGGAAAGAAATTACATAAACCTATTTATGAGAAGGAAATTATGGCAGTACTACATGCACTTAAGCAATGAAATCCTTACCTAATAGGTAGGCACTTTGAGGAAAAAATAGTTTTAAATAGTTCTTGGAACACATAATATCTTCAAAAGAGAAACATAAATGGGTAACGAATATGTTGAGATATGACTTTGAAATCATCTATAAAAAAAGGAAACAGAATGTTGTGGCAGATGCACTCTCGAGAAAAGATGAGGATGTTGAGGCATTACTTTGTGTGATTTTGATTATACGACCGAATTGGGTAGTAATAGCAAGGGGACAATGGAATAATGACCTATATCTATTTGAACACTCATTCAAAAGTTACAAAAGGATCCCAATGTATCAGATACATTTGTGTGGAAACATTATTCACTATGGTATAAGGATCATTTATATATATGTAAGAACTCTGAATTCAAACAAAATATCCTTTTGGAATTATGCACCTATCCTATAGGTGGGCACTCAGTATTCCTAAAAACATACCACAGGGTCAATACGGAATTCTTTTTGGAATTTCTTAAATCTAATGTTCAAAGATTCGTGGAAAAATGTTTTGTTTGTCAACAAAATAAGGTTGAAACAATTAAGATCCTAGGTCTTTTACAACCATTAGAAATACCTTATCAGTGTTGGAAGGAAGTCTCAATGGATTTGATCACAATTCTGCACAATTCAGAAGGGAAGAATGTTCTTATGGTTGATGTTTATAGACTCATAAAGTATGCACACTTTTGTGTACTCTATCACCCTTTTAATGCAAGTACAATTGTTGCAACCTTCATGGAAACAAGTTAGAAGTTACATGGAAACCCAAATATTATTGTTAGAGATCCAATTTTCATTGGAAAATTTTGGACTAAATTATTTTCTTGTTTCAGTACACAGTTGACTCATAGTTCTTCTTATCATCCTCAATCTAGCGGCGAAACTGATATAGTGAACAAATGCTTAGAAGGGAATATCCAATTCTTTTCATATGATAAAAAAACATAGTGGGTGAAGTGGTTATCTTTGTTAGAATGGTGGTACAATACTCTCTTCCGTATATCATAAAAAAATTCTCCATTTATGGAACTTTATGGGTACCATCCTCCATTTGTCAAATCTCCCTTAAAAGGAAAATTTAAAGTCCAAGTTGTGGAAGATCACCTAGAGCATTAACAAGAAATTATATAATTACTATAGGATAACATGGATATGGAAAAAAACTAGATGAAACAACAAGAAGATCAACATCCTAGAAAGGATTTTTGAAGAAGGGGATTGGGTATTTCTAAGGTTGAAACCTTACAAATAGATGTCCCTCAAGCAACAAAATAAAAACAATAAATTAGCACCCAAGTACTATGGTCCTTATAAAGTGTTGTAGAATATTGGTAGTATGGATTATAAATTGGATATCCCTTCATCTTAAAGGGTACACCCAATATTCCATGTTTCATGCTTAAAGAAGGTAAGAGGATACAATATCCCAATTCAATTATCTTTCAAGAGCTTGATTAGAAGGAAAATTCAATCTTGAACCTGAACTAATCACTGAAACAAGGACCATGCAATAATGTAATTCATCTATTATTGAGTATCTCATCAAGTGGAAGAAATTACTAGTTGAATATTCAATGTGGGAAGATGATTCCTTCATACAAAAACATCTATAATTAATCAAGCGTCGAGGAGATCACTTGTCTGAAGGGGAGGGGAGTGTTAATCCCTAAATGTTGGCACATTACCCCCTATATTGTGGCTCATTACATAATATTTATGTTGGCATAGGTCTATTAGTGGTAATTTTGATTAGTGTTATTATATTAGTTATGAGAGATTGGGTCCATTAGTTGTAATAGTACCTCTTTGTATCATATATATAGTAACCTAATACCTTTTCATTTGGATCATCTCAACTTGTATTTTCTTATGTACTTAGTACATTATATTAGGAGTTTACCCCCTTGAAGAGGCTTTCTATTCATCTATTTTCTTCATTATTAAGGCATGGATTACTTTTTCTGGTCTATTTATATGCTCTTTTCATTCTTTTTTTGGGTACTTGGTTGCATAAAATTTGTAATGGGAAGGTAAATTATTATAATAATGTATCAAAGCGGTTTGATTGTGGGGTTGAATTAATTAAGGGATATTCTTATATAATTTAGTGACACGTAAATTTAAAGACTTGATGGTTTCACCCTTATTATAGACCATATTATTGTATTCTTCGAGTTTACTGTTGGACTTTTATTTTGTACATAAGTATACTTAAACCAATAGAACAATTCACCTCAACTAGAGAAATTTTTCAGTGGTAAACCAAAAAATTTAGCTACAAATTTTCCCTCTAGAGAGTTTACAAATAAATGCATACAAGTATTTCCATAATTTGCTCCAATGTTAGGACAAGGATTATAAATTTAAAATGAGATTCTCATTGGTAGATATAGTTCCATTTCCAAAACTTAGGCAAATGATCTTTAAATTTAGGCAAGTTAACTTTAGCTAGGGAAAGAGTAAGAGGATAAGACACATGCTACATAGTGGTATCTAAGTATTCCTAGGATTTAAATTAAACAAATTTCTTAATTACTTTGGTTGGATTATGTGTGGATATAATAAACCCACTTCATAACTTTGGATAAAATATTTAATTAATTTTGATTAATTTCCTACCCACTAGCCTAGATAGTTGGGATCCAGTTGCACCACATAGTCAACACTTGCCATAAATACACCAGGAGCACTTTAATCTTGATTCTGGGTTGATCCTATCCACTTTATTGAATTCCATAACTAGTAACTTCACTTTCCTATAGATTCTGTCTTTTACTACTTTATTCCAACTTTTTTGTGGATAAGGTAAATCTAGTCAACTAGGAAAATGCTATCTTTTGTTTCCAACCCATCCTCCATGATTTTATCTCCATATTCCAGGATTAACATGTTTTTCCGTCACCGTTGACAACTCACTCATGATTTTTCTAATTCGTGAGGTCCTTCACTGATTTGGGAATTATTTTAGCCACCTATGGGGGTTTATCATATTTAGTAAGTCTATCTTTCTGATCTTGATGAGTTATCTCCAATACAAATAAATTTTACCCATGAGGGATGTACTAGATATGTACACTATTATTCTTCATTATTCAATGGAAGGATACACTCCAATATTCATCTCTTCATTCATGTAATTAAGTCTCTATTCTTCTCTCTATTTTTCCTCTATATGCTTGTGAAAATTATCTTAGTAGCAAGATATATTTCTTGTGCTTCTTATTAGAATCTTTACTCATAGCATTAGAGATTCTATTTATACATGTTATCAGAGCACAAGGTGTTTAAAGTTCAATAGATTTGAGGAGCTATATGTTCTCTCCAACAGAGCGCATCTAGTCTCATATCCATCTCTGAAGATAAGAGCTTTTTTTTAAGCTTACGAGATTTTCTCCGAATTTTATTTTTGCAGGTTGTAGAGAGTTTCTTCTTGAGCGCATCAACTCATAAGTATGTATTCTTATTCATGTATGATATTAAATCCCTTCAACTATCATGAATGGAAATCCAAAAATGTCATTATATTTCCTAGTAAGGGACTATACAAAGTTACTCTAGCTTTGGAGAATGCACCCAATGCTATTATTTATAAAGTAAAGGGGCGTAATAGGTTGGATGAAGCTTGTGCATTGATTTGCCTCTCTATTTATGTTGATATACTATTTCATATAGATGGTTTGACTACTCCAAGCCAAGTATGGACAAAAATTGAGTCTCTCTTTGGAGTTCAAGATGAGTTAAGAGAGCATCAGTTGGAGATTGAGTTATTCTCAATGAGTCCAATCAGTTTAGATTATATGGAGGGTTTCTTCACCAAATTCAAGTCACTTGTTCTAATTATCAAACATTGTGGTATTGAGAGGAGATATGGTCAATTTATCCTTTCCATTCTTTCTAAATTGGGTCTCGAATACTTAGTTTTTGTGTCTACTTTTCATGCTACTAGGCTTGTTGTTTCTAATTGGAAAAAGCCTTCTTTGTGTACTTTCTTTGATTTACTAACAAAGGAGAAAGGAAAATTGATCTAGATGGGTTCTATTAAATATTCAAAGGGAAAAGATAATTCTCTCATATTTAAATTAAGAAAAAATACCAAATACAAAGAAAGACAAATTGTCAAAGAGAAGAATCCAAAGTCAGAAATTGAAGATGAAAGTTTGAATCCTATTGATGAAGATTCAGGGAAGAAAACCAAGAAGAAAGGGAGAACATCCAAGTGTTCCTACCACAGCAAGGGATTTCATCTAGAGAATAAATTTTTCAAGAATAATATGGAAATCATGTCTCATAGTCTTCATAAGCACAACATCGAAGTTCCCTATGAGCTAGAGAAGCTTGCTGAATCCTTAGAACACTGTCATAGTGTGCAATCCCAAGGTAATATCACCTATGAATTGAGTTCCAGAGTAAAATACCTTCCTCATTTCTATGATATAGATTCATTTTCTGATATATCAGATACTTTCTTTGAGAATCCACCTATCAGTCTCTAAGATTCATCTCTCAATAATTGTGATTTTTAACTAGACCCGGACTTGTCTTGAAGCAACTCTTCCTCACTCCATAATTCTGATTTAGAAGCATGTTTGCAGGCTGATATACATGTCATGACATCATTCATACCACCATCCATACCATATACCATACCTCTAAATACTCCTAAGACTATACAAAGCCCAAGTTCACTAGTTGATTCCTCATTGGTCTCTTATGCAGTGTTACTTATATTGTGCTTATATTACATGGTTTGAAGTATTTCTTATATTTCACTGGTTGGTTATCCATGGCCTTAGTCTTCTTTTCATTGATATTACACATCTTTGTATCTGTTCTAAAAACTTATGGTTCAGATCTCAAGTCCATTCATCATTCATATTTTTACACTCATCAGTTTTCCTCAGTTGCTCATAGTTTTCCTAGTCTAGCCCTATATCCTCGCGGAGTCACTGAATCCTTTGTCTTTTCCATTCCAAATGCTAATGTTTATGATATATCATATTCTTTTTAGAATCATATCAGATCTGGGAACGTGCTACATCAGATTGGAAGAATGACATGTGATTCACATCACAATTTTGCAGCTATTCAAGGAATTGATTGTGTAACAAATTGTCTTAATTTTTGTACTCTTTGGGAAAGAGTATGCATACATATATTTTTCATTTCATATTTTGTTTGCAGATCAGATATTTTTAGCAGCAAGAATCATTCAGACAATGCTCCTACTTTATCAGTTGATGAGATACCAGGAGTCTCTCCACTTTTTTCTTGCAGATTCTACACTCTAGCACATGATCATGGATTTCATGATTTATTCATCAAATATTTCACCAAGAATCAGTTCATTCAGTTCATTCAAGTGAAGATAAATACGTACTGAAGACATGTTATTTCAAATTTTGTGCCTTGCCCTTTCTTGAGGGAGTATTTTCCCCATGCGGTTTTCCCTCTTTCCTCACTTTTCTTGACATGAATAATTGTAAAGGGTGAACATAACCTTGTTGTTGGGCCCTATATACACCTATGTTTTATACATAAACATCATAAAGTAAGACTTAAAGGTGGGTGTGGGAATATAATAAACCCACTTCATAACATAGGATAAAATATTTAATCAATTTTGATTAATTTCCTACCCACTAGCCTAGATAGTTGGCATCCACTTTATTAACAGTTGGCATCCATAGTTAACAGTTTCCATATATACCGTAGGAGAGATTTAATCCCGATTATAGGTTGATCCTGTCCACTTTATTGAATGTCAGAATCATTAACTACATTTTCCTGCAGATTCTATCTTCTACTGCTTTATTCCATCTTTTCTGTGGATAAGGAAAAGCTAGTCAACTAGGAAACTGTTATCTTTTGTTTCCAACCCTTCCTCCATAAGTTTCTCTCCATATTCTAGGATTAACATGTTTTTCCATCACTCTTGATAGATCACTCATGATTTTGCTAATTTGTGAGGTCCTTGACTAATTTGGGAAGTGATTTAGCGACCTATGGGGGTTTATCATTTTTAGTATGTCAAAACCCCAAATTTCCACAAAAATTTAAAATTTTTAAGATAGCATAAAATGTCTGAATACACAGTTTACTAACTACTAGCGGTTAGCAGAAAATGATACAGTTTAACACTTAGTATTAATCATTTTCATATTACGTTAACTAATACAGCTTTCAATTTTGTAAAGTATAGGAGATTGACCTGCACACATCTTTCTTTCAGTTTTACTAATAAGTTTACTTTTTTGCAAGTAGGTGAAATCTATCTTTGAAAACTTGGGCTTACTTAGCATTTATGCTAACACAGATGGATTGCTAGTTCTTACAGGTGAACAGGTAACGATCGATCAAGTAGGGGTTTAATTCATAAAGTAGCAAGAAGTATATATGTTGCATGTAAAATGCTAGTAATTAAATGAGTAGTTAAAACCAAGCTCTGATGAGGTAAATTAACTGTCTTTTAATTCATGAAAGTACTTCTATCAATCTAGATAGTAAAGATTTCCAATAGAGTACATGTTTCTATTTTGTCATTAGCTTACTAGTTATGGAAATTTATGAACCTGTTACTTGTATGTAAAATAAAAAAAATGCTCACTAACAAGTTATAAAATTCCGTACTTACATTATTGTCTTGATACATGTACTATTGTAACAACATACATTACCATATTATTTGTAATGTACCAATCTGATTGTTACTTGCATATTGTATGGATCTTACTATCTAGAAATCTTTTGACATTATAAGCTTGGTCATTGTAATTAATGCATCATTTCATGATGGAATACTATCTACCATCACTTTCATAAGTCTAATTCATAGGTAAATATATTGTCAGTGTTATTCCAATGATTATAGACCTTGAGCAAAGTTTATTCCATGATAAATTTACTATTATCATGTTGCCTCGCCTATAACAAGTTAATGTTTATAATAACTATTATGGTAGATTTTTCTACCTAGAACTTTTCATTTGAAGTTTACTCTTAGTGACACTAATATGACTAATATTCTTAGACTGTGCTAAGAACAGGTTAACATAAACAACCACAAACTATCCTTGCCATATAATGATAGGGTTTATTATTATTGACAAGTCAAAAATGCAAACTATTATATATAAGAGCTTATACCAAGGTCGAGCCTTGTAAATGTCATGGTTTAAATACTTTTACTATTCTAGTCAAACTCCATATATTATAACGACCCAAAGCCGTTGGTTTACAAGTGATAAAGTTTGAACTTCAAAATATTATATGAATATTCATCGTCGTTGCAAGTATACCTATCCATTGTTAAATGTAAAGGTCCTAAAGCATGGTTGACATTGGTATTGTTCATATGACAAAGTTGTTATAACCTTTCACTAGGGTCAACGATAAAAATCATCGTTAATCAAACATGCAAATCTCAAAGCTATCTTACATAATGATATAGTTTATGTGTTATCATTGGTGAATAATATATACAAGTGTACTCCATAGTTTAGTGCATGGTTTATTTATATCATTGTTTTAATAATTTGATGATTGAAACTGTAGATGGACTATGGACTTGACCCTTGCATGGTTAAAAGTATTGGAGGGCACGTGGTCACCTCCTGTCCATGTATTAGCGATATAAAAGTCTTCCAAACCCTATTTGCTTTGTCATTTTCCTCTGAAGTTCTCACTGGCCTGCAGTTGCTCTGCATAGTTTCCATGGCCGCCATGCAAAGGCTATCCCCTTCTTGCTTGCTCCAAGGATTTTGTTTGACGTTGCTGTGGTTTCCAGAACTCGGTCTTTGATTGTAAACCTTATTAGTTGTGAACTTTACCATGCGAGTGTTTGCTGGTTTTTGAGTTTGGTTCTCGGCCTATCCATAGCTCAGTTCTGTTTCTCCTTGTGTCCTATCACTAATTTGTAAAGCTAAGCCTCCTTGTTACTATTTGTGCTCCATAGTTGTCGTAGGGTTTGGGGATTCTTATATGTGCATTACGAAGCTGGTGAAAGTCTCTTCGCTACTCAATACTCTTTTATTTATAGGTAAGAATATCTCATTTTTTACTGTGTAGACTCTGTCAATTTATGAACACCATTAGGGTTTTTAATGATATTGAATTGAGACCTGAACTAATGCTTGGTTAAATGCTTGTATAGGAACCCGTGACAGTTCCAAGCTTCGGTGAAAGATAAACAACGACCGTCTTTAGTGGCTCGTGGATCTAACTGGTAAGCCCCGAGTTCAAATGGGTTTTTCCCTACTTGTATTGAGGGTTGTTGAAGGAGAACTCAGTGCTTGGAAGCTTGTTTGGTCTCTTTGTTTAATAGGGGGTTTTAATAAGTTGTTTTCTAGTTTATTGTTATAAACCCTTGCTACGAAGCTGGGTAAATCGGCCTTGAGTTGTAGGATGTACTTTGGTTAAGTCTTAGGCCTTACGGCATGTCAATGTAATACCTTTGGTTTTTAAGAAGGTTTTTATCTTCGAGCTCTGTCTCGTTTTTGCAATAGTTTTTGTACTCTTGTAAACTAAGATTCTGTGTAAATAGAGTCTTTCCTTCTTCAACTGATAGTGAAGATAATTAATGTTTAAGTTATCTTTCGTAAATAATTATTATTAATCTAAGGACTGTAGACCAGTTGTAATGTGAAATTTATAATATTAAATTTACTTGTCCAGTATATGCAAGCTAGGGTTTTTCGGAAATGAAACCCTTGCCTAAATTTAAACCCTGGTTATTCCAAACTAATTCTAGAATTTTTTTAAGGGGATAAGACTTAAGTTTTTCAATTTATTATTAATTAGGTTTTGCTACTTGTTATTTCGGTTTGATTATTATAGGTGTGTGGTGGTATTTTAACTTCTTAACTGTAACTTATCTTGCTTGTTTATAAAAGACATTTCAGAAAAGACTGTAAACAGTCTTTAGTAGACACTATAATCTTCTTGTAACGTTTATTTATATATTTATCAATGTAAATGGATGACCACTTAGATAGTTTAATTTATAATAGATAAATAAATTGTTTAGGATTTCGACCTTGAAGTTTTTCCTTCATAGGTATAAGCCTGTTTGGTAAATGTTAAATAGTTTCTACATACGTAAATATTTAGTTTTATACTAGTTATTGTTTATATTTACATTGCTTTTATTTACTAAACTATATTTAGAGTTCTCGAAAGGATAGAAAATAAACTCTGTAACTCTCTTTACTCTTTATCAATTAAGGACTTTTAATATAACCCTATCTAATTTATATTAAATATTAGTCTTAGATTTAGTTGATATTGTTAGAAGATAAACTATGTGGTTAGTAGCTTGTTTATATACTTAACTGTATGTAATCACTGTGACTCTAATGTAGTTTTACTGCTGTATTTCATTTAGTTATACTAAGTGAAAACAGAGAAATAGAAATAAATCGTAACACTGTTTTTCCTCCATAATATTTTAACATTGAAATAAAATTATTCTAATATCTATAGTTACACAATCCTATCTACTATTTTCATTCTTTTATCTACTTAAAGCATTCTACTTGTGCTAGAGTACGACTTGGTTTCTAGGTGTGGAAAAACACAGTCTAAAAATTATTTTCATTCTATTTCGTTATTTCCTAAACTAGTTTCATTTCTATAATAATCTAATAAGGATACTAATTCTAACATTTCACAAACTGTACTTTAACATTCTTATACCAGTCAAACTAAGATTTATATAACTAACACAATAAACTAAAACAACATAGAAATTGCTTAGGAAAGACGGCAACATCGTTAGGAGGCCGTTCCTCCCTACCAATCTCTTGGAGAGCACTCAAACAATGCTTCCTCAGGACCCCCGAGCCTGTTCCTAGTCTTCTTGGCCGAGAACTGGTGGAGAATGCAAACAATAGAACCCTCTGTTAACTGACTAGTTCAATATCTCAGTAAAATACTCCGCTCTCAGCAGTATGATCTTCAGCTTAAAAGCTATAATTAGATCAATCAACAGTTATCCCCTCAAACACTTTCCAGATTTCCCTTCCATTGAATTTCTCTGAAGTACATTCATTCCACCTGAATGATCACTTCTCTATAAAATGAGCATCCCCCAGCTCTCTTCAATGGGAATTTTTTATAAAGATTCCCTAGGTCTTTTGGGTCAATTTTCATTAATTGAGCCACTTGCTCTGATTCCACTTTCTTGGGGAATCATGACCCCAAATGTAGGGAGGTTGCCACCTGCAACAGTTGGAAGTAGTTGAGGATGCTGCCACATCATGTCAGTTTTCTCTCCTCCCAGTCTCCTCCACCAATTTGACTAATAAACACTCTTTTAATAGCTCTCATAAGTTGTTGTCTCCTCCTTTATTCATTTATAAATAAAATATTCAGAATTACATTAAATATCTTTGACCCTACTGAGTCATCAATTATAACTTAGCATAAAATTTAACATATTTTCCTCAAATAATATTAAATAATATAAAACTGTTTTTGCAAAATTGGGGTATGTGACATACACACCCCCTTAAAGCATAACATTGTCCTTGATGTTATTTGTTTTTCATCCTTAGAATTCCCCTAGAACAAAATTGGATATGCGTCCTGCATATTACTTTCCAATTCCCAGGTGGCTTTCTCTGGACTAAGGTGCTTCCATTGCACCTTCACTTGACCAATGGTGCAGTTCCAAAGTGTGATCTCCCTCCACTCGAGGATACAGTCCGGTTCCACCAGAAAATCTCCTTCTGGTTCCACCTATACATTATTCTAGTTAACAACATGAGTAGCATCATGAACATATTTATTTAATACAGAAATGTGAAAAAAATTATGAACTCTTAAATTCAGAGGTAATGCTAATTGATAAGCTACTTGTCCAATCCTGGATAGTATTTCAAATGGACAACAGTAACGAGGTGCTAGTTTGGCACAACTACCCAACCTCAGAGAGCTCTTTTTGGGTCTCACCTTGATGAACACATGTTCACCTACTTGAAACTCCTTTGGAGATCTTTTAAGGTCTGCTTGACTTTTTTGTCGATCCTATGCAATTTTTAGATTACCTTGTACCTTCTTTACAATTTCTTCCATTTCCTTCGATAGATCAATACCTAATACTAATCTATCCATCAGATTACTCCAAGAGATAGGAGTATTACATTTCCTTCCATACAATATTTCGAAAGGACTAAATCTGGCCGACGCTTGATAATTATTATTATAAGAAAATTCTACCAGATGCAAATAATCCTCCCATTTACCTGGCTGGTCTTTCACATACATTCTTAGTAAATCTTCCAGTACTTGGTTTACTCTTTCAGTCTATCCATCTGTTTGAGGGTGGAATGAAGTACTAAAATTTAGCGTAGTGTTTAATCCTTTAAACAGATATTTCCAAAAGTTACTTGTAAATTTAGGGTCTCTATCTGAGATTATAACTTTCGGTATTCCATGTAGTTCGAAAATTTTTTTTAGAAAGATATCAGCTATGTTTGTAGCTTTATACGTAGTTTTAATAGGTATAAAGTAGGCTTCCTTACTTAATTTATCAACCACTACCATGATAGAATCATTTAAATTTTTATTTTTAGGCAATCCAGTAACAAAATCGAGACTAATTATCTCCCATTTCCAGCTAGGAATGGGCAACGACTGAAGTAATCCAGTTGGGTGTTGATGTTCAGTTTTCACCTACTGACATTCAAAACACCTAGCGATATATTCTGCCAGTTCAGTCTTCATGTTTGGCCAAAAATATTCTTTTCTTAACATAGTTATAGTCTTCTGATAACCTGGATGGCCTGAGTATGGAGTTTTATGGATTTCATAACTTTAGGTACATTAGGTACATATATTCTATCTTTGTATAGTAAAAGTCCTTTTTCATTCAAACTATACCCTTTACTTAATCTTTTTGTTGGATTTTCTTTCGTTTTAGCTTGTAAATTTTGGTAAATTTCATCTTGTTCTACCCCTGCTTTAAGCTGTTCATCTAGATCTGTTGTATAGGTGCTGATAACTACTGTAAAGTTCAGCCTTGCATTTCTACTTAATGCATCAACAACTTGATTTTCTTTCCCTTTAATGTGCTGAATTTCAAAATCATATTCACTTAGAAAAGCTAGCCACCTAGCTTGTCTAGCATTTAGATTAGATTGATCTAACATATATTTTAGTCCTTTATTATCGGTCATTAAAATAATTTTTCTACCAATTAGGTGGTGATGCCACATCTTTAGAGCATGTATAACAACAGCTAATTCCATATCATAAGTTGCATAATTCTTTTCATGAATTTTTTATTTCCTAGACTCATAAGCAATAACATGCCCTTCTTGAGTCAATACTCCACCTAAACCATCATTACAGGCATCAGTACACACTACAAATTCTTTATTTGGATCAACTATTCTTAAAATAGGTGCGTTGTTTAATAAATTTTTAAAATTTTTAAATCTATCCTCGCATTTTTGGTTCCAATCAAATTTCTTTCATTTCTTTTGCAAAGAAGTTATTGGATTTGTGATTCTCGAAAAACCTTCAATGAACCTCTGGTAATAATCGGTAATTCCCATGAAGGATCGAACATCAGTTACATCCTTAGGAACTAGCCAATCTTCAATCACCTTTATCTTTTCGGGATCCACCGAAATCCCTTCCTTAGTCACCACATGACCTAAGTACTGAATTTTATCTTTAAAGAAATTGCATTTACTAAACTTTGCAAAGATTTGATGATATCATAACTCTTGAAAAACTATTTTTAAATCTTCTTTATGTTCTTCTTCAATTTTCGAATAGATTAATATGTCATCGATAAACACGACCACAAACTTATCTAGATCCTTATGCATAATGTTGTTCATTAAACACATAAAAATAGCTAGGGCATTAGTAAGCCCTAATGGCATGACGACAAACTTGTAATGGCCATATCGAGTCCTAAAAGTTGTTTTAAAGATGTCTTCATCTTTAATCCTAACTTGGTGATATCCAGACCTTAAATCAATTTTTGAAAACACCGTGGATCCACAAAGTTGATCAAATAGATCATCTATGCTAGGCAACGAGTATCTATTTTTAAAAGTCATCTTATTCAACTGACGGTAATCTATGCAAAGTCGCATCGTTCTATCCTTTTTGTTAACAAAGATGACAAGTGCCCCCCCAGGGAGACACACTGGGTTGAATATACTTCTTTTCAATAAGTTCTTTTAATTGTGACTTTAGTTTATTAAGTTCAAGTATGTTCATTCGATAAGGGGCCTTTGAGCTGGGTACTGCACTAAGGACCAGCTCAATGGTAAAATCTAGTTCCCTCTTTGGAGGTAGTCCTAGAATTTCTTCCAGAAATACATCAGCATACTCTCTTAAAACTGGTATGTCCTCCAATTTTAGTTAGTTTGTTTTATTTAGATTTTTCTCATCAGTTATTGTTACTGCATAAGATTTAAAACCCTTCCTAACAGCTCTCTTAAGATGCAGAGTAGAAATATTCCTTATGGTTGTTTTTCTAGGGATTCCTTTTACACTTATTGATTTTCCATCATTATTTATACATGTAAAGGTTTTATCATAACAGTTTAATATCACCCTATGTTGCTCTAACCAATCCATACCGATTAGTATGTCATAAGAACCAAGAGGTAGTACATTAAGCTTTACAACAATTTCAAATTGATCCATAACTACTGCACATTTCTTTACAAAACAAGTTACCTTCCTTTTTGCACCAGTGGCTAACTGAACCAACCAAGAATTTTCAAATTTTTCAACAGGAAGCTTACATTTTTCTACCAATTTAGGTGAAATATAACTGAGACTAGCTCCTGGATCAATTAAAATAGCTATTGGGGTTTGGTTTATCGTACCTTCTACTTCCACCATGGAAGTTTGATAGTCTGCCTGTCGATTCTCCAAGGCTGCATTGATCCTGGGCATAGTCCTCGCTAAGTCTCCAACAGTCATCTCCTCCTGTATGGTATGGATATTATTGATAGTCTTTTTCCAATTAGGACACACTGAAGCATAATGTGGGCCATTACACTCCCAACACTTTATGGGTTCTTTGCATTCAAATTTCTTTGTGTAATTACCATGATTATTAGCAGACTCTTTGCCCTTTGAATTGTTCTGATTGCTTGGTGAATTATTCTTATTCCCTTGGAAATTCTTGTTAGGAAAATTTCTGGCCTTATTTTTTTAGAATTTTGGTTGGGTACAAACTCTTTATTCTTTTGATCATATTGGTTGTTATTCTTTTTGGCCTTCCAGTTGGCCATGCTCTCCTTCTTCTGATTCTGTTCATAACAAAAATTAGCTTTCCTCATAACTTCTTCCATAGTTTTTGGATTGTCATACTCAATCCTATCCTTGATGTGATAAGGTAAATAGTTGAGGAATCGCTATACCTTCGGGTTTTCATCTACAAGGTATGGCACATACCTAAGCAGACTTAAAAACTTGCTGTTCAAATCTTTCATAGTCATTGAACCTAGTTTAATCTCATAGAATTCTTTTGCTCTCTCCTCATAGTACCGCTCAGATAGAAATTTCTTTTTAAAGTACTTCTTGAAGGTACTCCAATTTACATTCTTCTCTCTTATTCCCTTCACTCTCTTTAAGTCTTGCCACCATATATCAGCCTTCCCTGAAAGATTGTAGATAGCCATTCTATCCTTTAATTGGTTAGAATAGTTATAAATCTGGAAGTACTTCATCATCCCAAATAACCAGGATTCCGCTTCCTCCCCCTTCTCGGTTTCTCCATTGAATGTTGGTGGTTTAATATTTTTAAACTCCCCAGAAATTTCCTCATAAGGTTTATATTTTCTCTTTTTAGTATAATGATTGTCATCACTACTATCACTAGTGGGATGAAAATTACGTTGATCACCAAATACTTCTGAAGATGAGCTGCTTTCATTTTTAGTCTATTTAGTCTTTTTATATTTATGTTGGTGACTTATATCTTCTGAATCAGCTCTTTTACCCCTTCCCTCAGTTTGTAGTCTTTCTATTAGGATCTAATTCAGCTCCTCCCGAGCTCTCAGAATCCTTTCATTTTCTCGTTTAACAGATTCCATTTCAGATTTTAAGTCTTTTACTGTTTGTAAAAGTTTTGAGGAATTAGTGGTTATGTCCTCTTGTATAGGGTCTCTTTGTAAGTTTTCTTATTTAGTAAAGGGAGATTCCTCTTCCACATATTCCTCCAGTCTTTCTATACCTGTTGTTAAACTTCAGAAACAATTTCTCTGTTGAATAACATTAAAAGAAAATAACATCAGCAAAATAATTTAAATTCATTGTTTCATAAATTCAAGTTGGGCTTCATCAAGGCCTAGTGTTTGAACCTTGTGCTCTGATACCACATGTCAAAACCCCAAATTTTCATAAAAATTTAAAATTTTTAAGATAGCATAAAATGTCTGAATACACAGTTTACTAACGACAAGCGGTTAGCAGAAAATGACACAGTTTAACACTTAGTATTAATCATTTTCATATTACATTAACTAATACAGCTTTCAATTTTGTAAAGTATAGGAGATTGACCCGCACACAGCTTTCTTTTAGTTTTACTAATAAGTTTACTTTTTGGAAAGTAGGTGAAATCTATCTTTGAAAACTTGGGCTTACTTAGTATTTATGCTAACGCAGATGGACTGCTGGTTCTTACAGGTTAATAGATAATGATCAATCAAGTAGGGGTTTAATTCATAAAGTAGCAAGAAGTATATCTATTGCATGTAAAATTCTAGTAATTAACTAACTATTTAAAAGCAAGCTCTGATGAGGTAAAGTAACTGTCTTTTAATTCATGAAAGTACTTCTATCAATCTAGATAGTAAAGATTTCCAATAGAGTACATGTTTCTATTTTGTCGTTAGCTTACTAGTTATGGAAATTTATGAACCTGTTACTTGTATGTAAAATAAAAAAAAATGCTCACTAACAAGTTATAAAATTTCGTACTTACATTATCGTCTTACTACATGTACTATTGTAACAACATACATTACTATATTATTTGTAATGTACCAATCTGATTGTTACTTGCATATTGTAGGGATCTTACTGTCTAGAAATCTTTTGACATTACCAATAAACACTCTTTTAACAACTCTCCTAAGTTGTTGTCTCCTCCTTTATTCATTTATAAATAAAATATTCATAATTACATTAAATATCCTCGACCCTGCTGAGTCATCAATTACAACTTAGCATAAAATTTAACATATTGTCCTCAAATAATATTAAACAATATAATTTTTTTTTTTGCAAAATTGGGGTATGTGACATAGTAAGTCTATATTTTTGAGCTTGATGAGTTGTATCCAATAAAACTCTACTTTACCTATGAGGGATGTACTATTTATGTACACTATTATTCATCATTATTCAATGGAAGGATACCCTCCAATATTCATCTCTTCATTCATGTGACTCAATGTCTGTTCTTCTCTCTATTTTTCTTGTGTATTCTTGTGATAATTATCTTAGTATCAAGATCCATTTCCTGTTCTTATTCTTAGCATATTTACTCATAGCATTAGAGCTTCTATTTCTACAGATTCATGGTGGATGCAAATGGATTATAATGACTATACATACTCCCAATTAAGGAGGAAGTCGAAGTTTGGGATGAAGAAGAGAAGTAGAACCACTACCACTTCCAGAGGAAGTCATGATAGGTTGAGTGAAAGGAAAGGTAATTGATACAATTGTTATAAAGGATGAAGAATAAGATATCGTTCTTTGATCTTTTGACTAGAAATGTTGAATGTCTTATTTCTTCCTCCCTATTTCTAAGAAAGGATTAAATTTAGGAGTTTGACCTATGATTTGGAGAGACTTAGCTTCCATAGGGTATTGAACATGGAGTATTAAGGAATATGCTGAGGGTTTCTAGCCAATTCTCATAATTCTTCTCGATCAATTTCTTGATGAATCACCTCTCAAAAATTTTCTAACTGCTAAGAGATATGAGAAATGTCAAGAATAAATTAAAACAAACATGATTTAATGCTTGTTTTATATCAAAATCAAACTCTAATATCAAGTTATTGTTGTTTTAGTAAAGTCATGAAATTTTGAAAATAAAGCAATTCTATATTAAAAAATACAAGAACTAGGGAGGTATGGATCATTATTGAACTTAGAATGCTAGGGTGGAATGTTACATCACACAAAGACTACTGGTATCTTTAAAGAGAAGATCATGGCCAAAGTATAAGTTGGACCAATAAAAAAACAAATGTATCACTATCCTGACTCTGCAAAGAGATTCTAATCAACACTAAAAATTATTTCATAAATTGAGCTAAAACAATAGACTATCAATACAACTGAATAAACTTTAAATCATATAAACATTTGATGTTTACTAGCTCCTTCTTCTTTCCACATTTAGTAAAACCCTATTGTCAATAAAATGATTCAACCTTGATGTAATTGAGAAATGAATGGAGAGGAATAATTAAATCTCACTTTAGAGCAAGATAAAACCTTTATCAAAATTGCCTCTCTATTCCCTCTCGTCTTTGTCCTTTGTTGCCTTATTCTTTTATTTTTTAATGAGGTCGTTTGAGTAGTTAAACTAACTTTTTTTATTACAAGACTAAGTAATTAAAGTTAAGTAGGACATGTCTATTAATATATGATATAGGTAATAATAATATATAATTAATAGGTACGAACCCCCTACATGACCCTTTTATTTTTAATTTTGACCTCCCCTTGTTCCTCCATAGTTAAAATATATATACCATTCCATCTAATCATCATAAAACTTATGCAATATAACCATTAAAAATAAAGATGCCATAAATAACACTTGTGCTTCCTGAAATATCATAAACATTCCAAAAATGAATTCATTTATCCATTGTTCCAATATATAATTTTAAATATGTGAAATAGTCATAATGAAAATGAATTACCATCATAGAACAAACTTAGAAACCATATTTCTCATGAGAGGCTTCCCCCCTTGCTCGCTTCCTTGAGATGATGTTGCCTTGTGTACCTGTATATTTTTCTTGACATATTCTTTTTATTTATATGCTGATGCTTCAGGGTGTGTATCACCAAAGGTGATTTTTGTTCCTTCATTATTATTCTAGACTGAAGGAGGTTGTGAAGTGACTAAATGTGAAGAATATTCTGAGGAATTGGACTTGGGTTAAATGGTAGGTCGCTTGCCTTTACCTAGATCAGGCCGATGAGAAGAGGCTTTGTACTTATTTGGAATTTGAACTAAATGAACTTGTGAAGCAATTGAGTCAACTTATATGATAAGATACTTAGGTAAAAGAGGTGGAGGTAATGGTAATCAGGAATTAGGCCAATGATCAAAGCTAGGTGGAGGATTATAAACTTATTCATTCTAGCCATCATTAACTGGAGGATCAGGTTGCATGTAAATATGATGATACAAAGGAATTCCCATGATTTTAGGACAAGGCTAGAAGGGAGATCTAACCGGTGGTGGACGAAGTTGAAAATGACCTTGTCCAGTTAGGTTTAAGAAACCAGTTTGTAGGAGTTGATTAAAATCCTCGTATTCAAAATAAAAGTTGATGGAAAACATGAGTCTTTTGTTTTTTTCCCATTTATCATCAACTTTTTTTCTTTTCTCCAGTTCTTCTTTTTCCTCTATTGGATCGATTATTTCCATAACAAAAAAAAATCATATTCTCAAGTGCCTCAAATACCTTTGAAAGACTGGTGATATTAGTTACCAAAACTACCAAGGAAAAGATGGGCATCAAACTAGTTCCAAATCCAAAAACAAAGGTGATGAATATAGGACAACGACACCAAAGACAATGTCCTTGTGAATTCAATCCAGGGCAGTTTGCATGTTGCTTACGCTATCCTCTTCAAGTTCCACTTTCTAAACAATAACTATGTCAACCAATGGTCGAGATCCGAACAAGTTGGGGTGCATATTCCACATCAACCAAATTAATAGTGACCAAAATTTCCATTCAAATGGAAACTCATGACCGATAGCATCATTAATTAGAAACTCAATATGAATATGCCAATTATGGTAGCCAATCAACCCATACCATGTGGAAATAATTAGTTAACACACACACATTATTTTATTTGAGTCCCATGCGCTTATAACATATACCATATCACCTCATAATCACAACTATGATTGTTTCATAATACATCGTTTGTTCTATATAATTTAAATAAGATATGATATGTTGATATATCATGGTTCAATTAATTATTATATATGCCATCATATATTTTCATCATATCCTTGATATAGGGATATTATTATATATATTGAGCCTTTAGCATGTGTGCTTTATGATGTGATTTTTAGCCACCATTGGAGTGAAAAAAATGTTTTCACCTTATACCTTGACCATGCAATGAAATCATTTTAAAATTTAATAATAGCAGCCAAGTGTATCTAGATAGGTATGCTCCATAATTAAATGTTGTAATAAAAACGAAATCAATATCAAGAAATGATGTATGTCATCATATACCGTCTCGACATAGTAGTCATCATCTTTGTGCTTTATATTTAGGGATATTATAAAATTAATGTCTTCCTCTTTCCTTCCTAGGAGCCCCCACCTACTAATATTCTATTATAATGAAAATTTAGTATGGCTTGCAAAATTTTGCAGTTGCAGTCTTTGATTTGTGGTGAGTTTATGAGTCAACATAATCCTTTTGCTTAATATGGAGTATATACCAAAGGTAATATGAATAGTATTTCAGAAACCATTCCAAACAATATCTCTAGAAATTTTGATGTCGTGGAAACATGTATATTGGTGAAAATTATTCTTTAGAAGAAGTTCATATATATACTGATATTTTCAAAGAATTCCATGATGTCTTCTCTTGATCATATGAGGATATTCTAGGACTCTATCCTCTTATATTTGAACACAATATTAAACCTATGAAAATGTCAAACGTGTTTGATAGAAGATTTGTCCATTTAATCGTACGAAAGCGACAATTATCAAAGTTGAAGTTGAAACTATTTTTAAGGATGGTTTTGTTTATCCCATTTCTTTAATAGAATGGGTATCCAATCTTTTTCCTATAGAAAAGAAGTAGGGTAATCTCCATGTTTGCATGGAATTTCAAGATACGAATAAGGATTATCCTAAGGACAAATTTTTAACACCCTTTAATAACCAAATTATGAATAAGTGTTCCGTTAATGAGATATTTTATTTTATGGATGGGTTCTTAGGTTATGAACAAATTCAAATTAATCTTGTGTATCACCATAAAACAACATTTATATGTCCATGGGGAACTTTTTCTTATTGGAAAATGCATTTTGGACTTAAAAAGGCTAGACCTACCTTCTAGCAGGCTATGACTTTTTCTTTTCATGGCATCAAACACAATGTTTATTTAGATGATCTAGTGCCTCATTCACGAAAGAAAGAGGATCATCTGGCTCATTTTTTCCTTGTTTTTGAATGATGAATATATTATAATATTCAATTGAATCCTCATAAATGTATTTTCTACATTGATTCTGGAAATATATAGGTTTCATAGTTTCTGATAAAGGGATTATGGTCGATCCTTTGAAAGTTGAAGTTGTTATAAACTTATCTCCTCCTTCCAATATTCAACAACTTCAAAGATTACAAGGAAAAAAAAAATTCTTGATTGTTTTATTTCTAATTGTGCCAAGATATCTAAGAGTTTTATGTGTTCATTAAAGAAAGGAGTTTCATTTGTATGGGACAAAGATGCTCAAAATTATTTTGAAGGTCTTAAAATATATCTTATGTTAGCTCCTTTACTCGGTCCACTGGATTAGATGAAAGTTTTTTTTGTTATATCTCACCTCATTTGACTCTACAGTTGGCACCTTTTAAATTGAAGAAAATGATTTTGTTCAAGATCATATCATCTATTACCTTAGTCTTGCACTGATCGGTGCCAAATTAAAATATTCACGTGTTGAGAAACTAGCTTTAGTGGCTTCTTCTTCTGTTCAAAGACTTTATCATTATGTTTTTCTATGGAATAACACTAGAGTTGGAGATGCCAACCCATTTCAATATGTTTTGATCGAACAAATAATTAAGAGAAATTTAATAAATGGATTTTTATGTTGCAAAAATTTGACTTAGAATTTCATTTTGCTTAGTCTAGTAAATATTTGTTTTTTGGTTGAACTTATTATGGATTTTTCAAGGAAAGATTATGATAATATGGTATATGATGCATTTCTTGATGATCATTTTTTTATTATATTTTCATCATATCCTTGATATAGGGATATTAATATATATTGAGACTTTGAAGATTCCTCAAAAGTTTTTGTGAGATGAGCGATGACATATTTGTCATATTGTGAAGAATCATAGTATTTACAAGATACTTTGTATCATTACAGGGTTTATTTTCTTATGCATCATTTCTTGAATCGAGAAGAAGCTAAGAGTGTTTTGAATGACTCTTGTAGTGGATCTTGTGAAGGTCATCTTTTTGGATTGGAAACCACCCATAAAATATTTCACGCAAGATGTTTTTGTCCCACGATCTTCAAAGATTTCATTGAAGTGGTAAAAACATGTCATTCTTGTCAATTATTTACTAAGAAAATGCGTATACATCCTCATCTACTGTTTTGTATCATCAATATAGGTCCGTTCCCCAAATGGGGGGTTGATTTTATGATTTGCAACCCATATACAATCGGGGGCATACATATATCATAGTGGTTGTTGACTATTTTACAAAATGGGTGGAATCCATGCCTGCATTTTCTAGTGATGGGTAAACCATCGCTTACTTCATTTTCAATCTTATTATAACTAGGTTCGATATTGTGTGTGAACTTGTTGTTGAGCATGGAAACCATTTTCAAAACAATATGATGTCTGAATTCACCACTAATTTGGGATTTAGGAAAGAACATTCCTCCCCATTTTATCCTCAAGCAAATGGTCAAGTTGAAGTTGTTAATAAAACTTTGAATACCATTCTTTAGAGAACAGTTAAGTCGAGTAGGTACAATTTGATTATCATGTTATATCCTTTCTTGTGTGCATACTAAAACATAGTTGATACTACTACTATATTTTTTCCTTTTCAAATCATTCATGGAGTTGAGGTAGTTATTTCAATTGAGTGTGAGAATCCCTATTTTAAGTTAGTTGTTCAACTCTCACCTGATACTAGTCTACTTTAGAAAAACATCTAGTTCACCTTGAACATATTTACAGACAATGTCAAGTTGATGCTATGGAAAATGAAGCACATAAGAAACATGTGAAAAGTAAATATGATAATTTTGTCCACCTTAGGGAATCCTGTGAAGGAGATCTTGTCTTACTTTATGACCATGATAAATATCCCTTGGAGGTAGGAAAATTTAAGTCTATGTGGATTGGATCGTACATCATTACTAGAGTGTTGAAGAAGGGAGGTTATGAGTTGACTGATTATGAGAGTAATAAGTTGGAATATCCAAAAAATGGTCTCTATTTGAAAAATTATTATTCTCAGGCATATTCTCTCTTCTATACATTATATACATTTGTTTCGTATTTTTATGTATTATAGTCATCTGGACTCTTGATTATTTAGTTGTTATTTGTATCTATAGATACTTTTGAAGTAATGGATTAAATAGGTTTCATAGATGGCACTAGTTGCTATATTAGGAATCTTGGTTCAGTTGCATGGGTGAGTTATTTCCCTATCGACCATTTGGTTACATCAGGTGGTTCTTGTCTCGGCCTAAGAACTAATAATGTTTTTGAGTATAGTGTCAATATTGAACTCTTAAGAGACGTCGTTTTGCATGGCATTCAATATCTTGAGGTTCATCTTGATATCAGTTGGTGGTTTCTTAGTTGAATAGGGAATTCCAAGTGTATGATCCTTCATTTTTTCTACAGTTTTTACGGGTGATACTTCTTTGACAACAATGTATTACAATCACTTATCTACATGTTTCAGGAAATAAAATACTATTACAAATGCATATGCCAGTTACATTCTATATTGGCATTTTTATAATATATAACTTGCAAACATTCAACATTTGTATATATTGCAAATAACCATATGTATAACACATTCATATAAGTGAACATGCCAAGGAAAACAACTGTATACATACATACATGCATACATACATACAGACATGCATGCATGCATACATACATAAATACACACACACACACACGCACGCACACACACATGCACACACGCACACACGCGCACACAAACACACACACACACACACACACACACACACACACACACACAAGTTTATAGATTTTGTCAAAATACAAAATTGTGGATCTCATGTCATACAAAAATTGGGTTTTTCAGCCTCACTATGTATCATCTTCCTAGACCATATATGTTGACAATCTATGCTTCATTTCTCTCATGATAACATACAATGGTATTTTCCATGCTCCTGAAGATTTGTACCCAAGAACGAGGTACTCCGACTACTCATTTTTGCATCCTCTTTAGATGACCTTGAATTTTATCATGGGAAAGTTCTCATTCAAAGCAATTAGATTGCCAAGGACATTTTTCCAATGTTTGGTTGGCATATATAAGTTACCTAAATCCAATCCTTCATTGTATTGTGGGAAACCACTTGGGTTGGACTGATCCAATATTTGTATATGACTGATGTTGAGTTAGTATCCACAAGAAAAAATATGTTGTTGATTTGATTAGCTATAATAAAAATAGAAAATAATTATAATCAACAAAATGTTTTAAAAATAAATTACTAATTATACCTAGTGCACTTTCGGAAGGGACTAACATGTTAGGATCTCTACTAAAATCTATCCCTGCATAGGGATACTTGTTGATAACTATCACTTAGATCTCCCACTAAGTGAATAAATCATCCTCATATGGAACAAGAGTCCATACTTTTCCTAATCACAACATTATCCCTATCCATTTGATTATCATAGGCTCTCGTAGAATCCTTGGCTCTACATATACTTGCGTGATCATGGAAGGTACCCGCTAAAAAAAAAAACTATATAGAAGGCTCCCAAAACCAAAATATTTCATCTTCTTGGTATTAAATGCCATCAATTCATATTTTCGACATCCCAATAGTGTAGTACTTCAATCATATATTGTAGGTTGAAGGAACTGTACAACATAAACATCTATGGATGAGAAGCTCAGGGCACTGCTACTGATCCCATCACTTGACTAATGGTTATGGATATAATATTAAGGCTTAGACCCTAAATGCCTTTGATGGACACCTATGTAACAATCTTTTGTGTCCCAACTGTGCATTAAACTTCCACATACTCATCTATGACCATCCCTCTAATACTACAAGATTTGAAACTAGGTACCTATCCTCGAAAACATAGTTGAGTCAGAAATATATGTATTCAACCTCTATTTTGAGAGGTAGACCATCTATCATGAAGGAATTTCTTTCTATATCATGGTACCTATCAAATTTGTACCAATGATTTTTTAGTAGACATGTTGTTCACTTTGAATAATTTCACCAAACTACAATTTTGAAGAACTTCCATCACTTTGGGGTTTTCAAGGTCATGATTATCAATGTCCCCATGTTCTCTTTCCCTTAATTCTATCACCATCTTACAAAAAAAAGTCAATTTTAGTCCAAAATTTGAGTTTCCCTTCTTTGTTCAGTCATATGTGGGCTATAGTGCACACAGGTGGATATATACATGCCATCTTGTGCACTAGGGTGTGTATGAATTTTTCCATATGTGCCACATACCAAAGCAATACACGCATGAAGATTTTCTCAAGTAGAGATTCCTTGAAGACTAGAAACTAGAAATAAAATACAATAAATGAACAATGGAATAAAAGAGGAAGAAAAGATCTCCTACCTGGCTCTAATGACACTTTGAACGATCACTCATAGCCTTCAAAATCATCACTTGAATATTAAGGTGTTATGCGCACTATCAACTATTAATTTTCCAATTTTCAAAATTACATGGTAAAAATGAATTTTGTCCCTAATTTATATTTTTTTTTTACCCACGTTGGATCATTTTTTGTTTTTGGAGACTAATGGTGAATCTATTTTATGGTTACTTTGTTGATATTTGTATCTTGGGATGTCCTTCAAGTGGTCATGACTAGAGTGAAACGTGCATTGTAGTATAGGCATTGATGTAGTGTCTGAGAAACACTCTACTGGTCAGCATGGATTTAGTGGTGGAAACATGTTAAGGTTTTTGAGACCATTACGAGCTGCAAGTGAGGAATGTAGGAAGGAACCCCTTTTTAATGTTGTTGGTGTGATTTGAATGATGCATGTGCATGATATATCCATGATACATGTGCATGAGAACTGCATACTTCATGTGCATGAGATGTGCATGAAAATTAGGTTAGGGTTTCAGAACCCTAAATGTCACCAGAATTTTATAATAGAGAGTAGAGACATATGGGGGTGAAATTCTTAGGCATTGCGAGTAGTGAGTTTATCTACACAGGTTGAGTGACTTCACTCCATGAGGAGGGAGAATTGTTGTATGAGAGGGGGTGCATACTTGAGTATAGGAGGTACATTCTACAACAGAGAAAGGGAGCAGATATGAGTGATATTGAACACACTTGATTTGAGGAAAAGAGGATCTATTTGAGGTAGTATATTCATCATCTGAGACCTCATAGATTTATCACACAATAAGAGGAGTGAATCAATGAATGGGGAGGGAGAATGCCTACATGAGAGAAAGGGCACATTCTTGAGTAAAAAGGGGAAAATTTCTATGCAGTAAGGGTGCATATATTAGTAGAAATCTAGTACACTTGATATGTGATAGAGGGAGGGTACATTAGATCTAGAGATTGTTTATATGAGAGTTTGAATCCAAGTTTAGAGAATTCTTGATTCAATTGATAGAGAGGGTGCACCCTTTGGGAGGAAGAGGAACACTTCACTGGAGGAGGGTGAGCTTAGTGATTGAGTTCATTAGTCAGAGAGAGGGTTATCACCAACACAGATATAGAGGAAGAGGGGTGTGAGGCCCTAGTTAGATAGAATATTAAGAGAGAGGCATAATCAGAGAGAGGCATGCATTCAGTCAAAGGGGTGCATTACTTATATATCCATCATAGATCATACTTGAGCATAAATCCGAATTGGCTTAGAGATAAGTTTGGGATGGATTGATATATTATACCTATTTTAAACTGCTTGAAGATAATAAATTCTACTCTATCTCTCATTGGTTTTCCTGCAAGTGTTTTTCTAGGGTCACATTGACCAAAACCTTCTTTGTCCATTTTATCTGTGTGCTTTTTCTTGAGTAAAGAAGTAAATATATCTCATGTTATAAATAATTGTTAGAGATGATATACATTCTCTGGGTTTGAGAATCAGGTTTAGCATCTTACATGTGATTTAGAGAGACTTGAGACCAAGTTGGGCTTGATTATTTCAGAGAGCATATGAAAATATTTACAAATTTACATACTTGGTGTATCATGTTAGATTTTTATACATGGAAATAATTATTTTTTGGCTTCAATGTCATTTTGACAGGTATTGTTTATGTAAGTTGTAATATAGGTCAGGTTTTCCTTTCTTTACGTTATGCATTATCTTAATAAATTTCACAACACCCTACGATCTCTTTATGAAGATATGACATTAACCTATACTACATACATATGTTATTTCTTCTGCAATAGAGCCTTTCATTACATGTCTATCCTAGCTTAGATCATTTATATCTTATGGTACCCATGTTGATGTATTTTTAGGACTGAGAGTCCCTTGGTAGTATTGTAGAACTTCATAATGAAGACTCATTCTTCTTCCTTCTCTTATTCTTCTATCCATTTTCCTACGAGGACTCCCACCATATTTTTTTGTTTAAGTTGTAAAATGCATTGCCTCTTTCTTGCTTGTCCTTTTGAGATTAATGCTGATTTCCTGCTTATTTCTATTAATAAGATTCATTTAAAATATCATTACCCTTAATTCTTGCATTATTTTTCCTTTGAAACTTGACACTTATTTAATAGGAGGAAACACACCCTAAGTTCCCTTTTCTTGTTCATGCTCCTTGCATTATGCACAGGTTTGTTCCTTATGCTTTGGGACTAGTTCAATTGTCCTTGACAATCATTTTCTCCCATGTATTTTAGCATTATTTTATTATTTTTATAGGCATTTATAATATGAAAAAGACAAAAAAATCAATTATTCCAAAAATATGGATGGGAAAGAGTCAACTTCTTATAGATGTTCAAAAAAAATTCCATCGCCCTTGAACAAAGCACATTGTTTCGAGTCATTATCTCTGTAATTTGGTCTTTGGTATGGCTTTAGGAAACTAAAATTGTTTATGTATTTTATCCCTTGATTGGTTAATATTCTAATAAATATGGAATTTTTTTTTGATGTCTCAT
Source organism: Pseudotsuga menziesii (assembly GCA_001517045.1). Taxonomy (NCBI): domain Eukaryota; kingdom Viridiplantae; phylum Streptophyta; class Pinopsida; order Pinales; family Pinaceae; genus Pseudotsuga; species Pseudotsuga menziesii. The sequence goes on along the minus strand of LPNX010495797.1, from coordinate 553,323 downwards.
ATGTCATAGACTTATGTCTTCTTTGTTCTTGAGTCTATTCTACCTCAGTCACTTATTGTGTTGTGCTTATGTTGAAGGGAAGTTTTAACATGAGTCGACCATTCATCATAACTCTTGACTTTAATATGTTGGCCTTCCTCTGTGTCAAGTAACTTTCAAAATAAATCAACTTGTCATACCAAATATTTTGGCTTCTACTACTACCTTCTATTGGATGATGGGGGATACATTAAATCCCTCCTTCCAAAAAATCACTTCCCATCAATTTCAATTCATCTATTCTGGGAAAGTGATCTAGATCCTTTTTAGTATCTTGTAACTTGTATTCGTATGTGGGAGGTTTCCTCGGTATCAACAATGGGAGTACATCAATGTCCCATGATTGTTATATTATATAGGTTTTCGATGTCAAAACATCTATTCACACTTGTTAGATTGTACTAGGTACTTTCCCTCTCGTTATCATTATCAATGGGTTGGATCATGTTTGTTAATGGTATACATTAATGATCGGTAATAAAAGGACATCTTATGTGTTTGACTTCATGGTGACATATATTCACATATTTTAGAATCATACCCATGTTTTTTGGTTTGAAGACATCGAGTCCATTATATCACCACATATTTTTTCTATGAATCGAGATGTGTTGGATTGTGATTTACTCATTTTATGACACTATTTATAATGGAGATTGATTTTTCCAGTATTTATTTACAGATATATCCAGTTGATTACGAGACATAGATCCATTGTGTATTGCTTTGTAGCTATGATCTCTTTTTGACATGGATCCATAGTGTATTAACTTTTTATGGCTATGATCACTACTTATATATATTACATGGATGTACAATGTACTTGATTTGATGGCCATGATCCATGTTACTCTTGAGAATGGGTATGTCTGCTTCATGAAAAGAGAGTTTTAACATGTTATATTGTAGGTTGCTTCCTATCGATAGTTTTTTAGTAATTCTTTCGGGCCCACCATGCACTTACTTTTGAATATTTATAATGTAGTTTGATTATCAATTGTCCTGGTGATGCCACATATTAGGGGGAATTTGTTATAGCATATTTTTTCACATCATCTGCAAAATGGTCACTTTGGCCATTTATATGATCTTCATCACTTTTGTAGACTTTATTATCCTTTTGTGGCTCAATAAAACTATCTCTTCTCATTCAAAACCATAAAAAACATTAGTTTATGCACATACATGACCTGCCAATGGATCACACATGTATACATGCTATGCTAGTGTCCAACACGTGTGTGACCTATTTTGAGGTTAAAAAAAAATAAGTCTCTAGGAAAGTGAAATTGGTTTCACAGGCTCTAACCTCCTTTTTCCTGTAGATAACTACCATAACTTCCCTAACTTTTTCTCCAAAAGTATAAAAGAGGCCAAGGAAAGAATGTGGAGGAGGAGAGAGATAATGATAACATCCTTATGCTGAAATATTTTCTATTGAATCCACTACCCTAATATTAGGTCCGCAAAACATTACCTATATATGGTAATATACATTTCTAGTAGTCTCTTCTCATTATATAGTTGAGAAACTAGAACTTTGCTTCTTTGGTCTTGTTTTCTGATGCAGGAGCATCTAGTTAATATTCTCTGCTTGCTGAATAAGCAGTCAATGCAATTTTTATGCTTCCATGTAAATTTCTAGAAGATAGGATTAGTTGTCGATTCTTGTAATATGTTTTATAGATAGAGATGGTTTGAATGTAATAAGGCCATATTTCCACAATTTCCCTCTAATATTGTAATAGGATGCTCTAGGATATGTTAGCTGTAGATTTTCTTTCTTAGGAATTCAGATCCCGTTGTTGTGGAGCTGACAGGTTTGATTTGGTTCTATTTAATTATAATTGGTCTAAGTGAAAGAGTGTGGAAGATTGAGCGAGCGAGAAATAGAGTGTATGTAATAGTGGTTAATGAAATGAAGAACAAAGTCTTAATACTCTACATATATTTGAATATCTGATGTTGTCTTTTCAATAACTAGATGTATGCCTATTTCTTTGTTTGAATGAATATTCAGTAACATTTAAATGATTTCTGAAAAAGGATATGTGTATAATCACACAGAATATTGATCGCTCATGAATCAATTCGACTATTACAGTTTGAATTGAAGTATGTGAATTTCAGCAAATTGACGATTGTGGATGAAATCCACAAAAGAAAAGGGAGGATTCACAATGTTAAGGTGAGATCCACATTTGATATCAGATCAAAGGTCATAAAGGATCCTATAAGAAATCGACGGCTCAGAATAATTGCATAAGAGGAAATTGCGGAAGCCCATTTTTGGAAAAGTGGGAAGGTGTATTCGGAATCCAATTGCAGGAAGTACTATTGCGGTTGGATAATTGTGGAATCCCATTTTGGAAAAATGGGAAGGCGTATTTGCAATCCGCAATACGCTATTGTAGAAAGGGTCTTGCAGAAAGACAATTATGGAGAACTCAATTACGAAAATTGAGTTGCAGAACCAATCATGTAGAAAACTCAATTGTGGAGATTGAGTTGCGGGACAAGGATTGCGGGAGAACCAAGCTTGCAAAAATTTGATTGTTGGAGTAGAATTGTGGAATCCTGCTTGCGGAAGGAGATTTCAATCAGCATTTAAGTATGAAAAAGAATAACTTTAGGTCTTCTAGCTTTCAGCTACCATTAGTTTTGGTATCAGAGCAGGATAAAGATGTCGCCAAGACAAGGATGCATACATGGTGTCGATGTAGGATGTGGTCAAGGAAGAAAAGCTGTGAAGACAGACACATAAAGGGAAATAAGACAACTCAAAGCTAGGATGGAATATGTGGAGAAAAATAATTAATAGAATACAATGTTACACTGAAATCACGTCATGTTGAGCCATGTGTCAACCTTATGCCTAATCCCAAAATTTCTTTCTGCTAAAATGGATTGATACTGAGGTTGTTTCTACCTTTTTTCCTTGTTTAGGAAGGCTGGCACCCTTTCCCTTCATGATAGGTGTGCTGAGGTGCTTTTTCCCTTCATGCTAGGTGTGCCAGTGCTGGCGCTCTGCCTCCTACTACTAGGTGCGCCGACGATTCCATTTCCCTTCATGGAAGGTGCGTCGGTGGCATTTTAAGGGAAACAAATGGAGCTTTGAGACCCTTCTCGAAGGTGGATGACGTGGAGGACCAGAGGTCTATACCTATCATCTAGGTGAGGTAGGATTTAGTTCCTAACATATGGGGAAGATAACTTAGACTCCTCCTCCTAATCCTCAACCTACTCAATCCCTTTAGCCTTATAAATTAAACCCTCTCTCCATTGTTAAGAGAGGAAGGACTATGGTACTCTTATGCTGGTGGAATTTCTAGGTGATCCCTATCATCCTTTGGGAGGCTTATTATCTTTCAATGGAGGCTTGGCTTGGATTTTTGGATGGAAGGTTGTAGCGTTACAGCTTGGTTTTGACATTCCTACATTATGTAATTCTATGTATCTCCTTGATTACATTAATACAAATCTCTTTCCATAAACATTGTTGTTGTGTTAATAATGTTTAGAGATTTCTTCCTTAACTGTTAGCTTAGATCAATTCATGTTTGGATACACATGTACTGTTTTCTTGTTTCCACTTGCTCTACATGGTTTTGCAGCTGAAGATCTGAAGGCTTTGGAGCTTGGATCAACAAAGAGAGAAGAGGATTCGCATATTGCAGGTAAGTGATCTATATGTTAATTTGCATGTATGTTTGATCTAGGAAAGTAGATTGTATTTTTTATTTGATTTGTTCTAGATCCACTTGGACTAGGGAGATCTGGCTTAAGTCCACTTGAGTAGATTTATCTGATAAAAAATTTGGCGACTCTGCTGGGGATATGCATAGATATGATTTCTTTTTTTTTTATATTTCATATCTCTTTATCAATCCTTTTTCTAGCCTCTAGAGACCTTTCCTCCTTTAGATTTTGTATTTGAAGGGTGTCTTGCATCCTCTTGATTCTCTTTGGATCACTATCAGACCTTCTACCCTTCTCCCATAGGGAATCTGGCTTTTACTGTGTCTTTTTCTCCATTAGCGCACCTAGGTTGTGTAGACAGAGTGCCACTAATATTACATTAGAGGAAATTTGGGGTCTAAAATGGGCCTTATAAGAAAACGTGCCAAAATAAGTTTTTGTGAGTTGGAATTCAAGAACCAATAGAATTTCAATAAAATAAGTCAACCATAATGGTTGAATTGACATATTTGTCATTAAAAAAAACTACTTTTTTGTTCGTATTTTCGACATATCTCATTGTGTTTTTACTCAAATTTCAATCGGGAGAGCTCGTTGGATGTGGAATTTGATTCTGCATCCAACGAGTACCCACACTGCATACTTTTGATGGACCCTGCTACCCCAAAAACAAGAAATACTTGAAAAAACGTGATGATGATGTCATCATCATGTTTTTTCAGGTATTTCTTGTTTTTGGGGTAGTGGGGTCCGTCAAAAGTATGTAGTGTTGGTACTCGTTGGATGCGGAATCAAATTCCGCATCCAACGAGCTCTCCTGATCGAAATTTGAGTAAAAACACAGGGAGATATGTCAAAAATACGAACACAAAAAGTAGTTTTTTTCTTTCTCCCTCCAAAATTAATCAATATTATTTTATTATTTTAACTATTATTTTATTATTTTAACTGTTATTTTATTATTTTCCTTGGGAGGCCCATTTTAGACCCCAAAATTCCTCTAATGTTTATCAGTTTCATAAGTGTTGTCTCCACCAACACTTTTTTCCTTAAGAGACGGTGCACCTGTCCCCTCATAGGTGCCCTTTTGCAGTGTTGTAGGTGTGTCTTCCCTTGCATAGGTGCTCTTTTGCAGTGTTGTAGGTGTGTCGGTCCCCTCATAGGCGCTCTGGTGCAGTATAGGGAGGTTGACCAATCCTTTGAAACTTAGTTTTTAGCTTGATTTTCTTTCTTTTTTGGGTTTTGGTTTGACGGATTGTGGTTTTTAGGCTGTATATGATAGTCATCCACCCCCTAGACCCAACATTATCTTTGTTTGGAGTTGTTTTTGTTGATTTTGGGATGCTTTACTAGTTAAATGAAGGACTTGGTCGTGGTAGGAAATTTCAATCCTCCACCTGTTAGCTCTTCCTTACCATTCCTAATCACATTCCCAGACCTCTTCAGATCTTTTTGGATAGTCATATTTGATCTCCAAACCATTCGTCCCATCAGTCATTGATTTTTTATTGCATTTTGGTTGATTTGGAGCAATTCTTGATTGTTTTGGAGTTGTTTAGGTGCTTGTCATATTCCTTTTGATTTCTAAATGAATGGGTGCTGCAGATATTCTCTCTTTTCTTGTTTGTAGATCTGAAAAGAATATAGTTATCAAGTTTCATTTTGATACATGCATTTCAAAAATAAAAGTGTTTCTTTACTTTGTTTTGTGCATTGTTAAGATGTGTTGTATATTTGATTTCATTTGCATGTTTTAGACTATTATTGAAGAAAGTTAGAATTAGTGCACTCTAGGAAATAATTATCCTTTTATTTATTGTTCAGATTCATGCTTGTTTGAAGAGAAAACTCAATCAAAAGAGAAGCAAAAAAAAACAATCCATAGGTATTTTCAAGAATTGTGATTGAGGTTAATCTTTGAAGATTCATAGTTTCCTTTGACTAGAACTTGGTTTTCTTAGATCTCTGATTTCTGTCTTCCTTAACAGAAAATATCTCTCCCTACCTTAGGTAGTTTTCATCAAAAGAGAAATGTGCATTTTCATGTAGCTAGAATTTTCATTCTTTTTACATTTCCGGTCTACACAGCATGCATCGACGTAACCACTCAAGATAAAATTAACGCTAGCTTAGGTTTAAAATAATTTAGTAACTGTGTGTAAGTTAGTGATGTGTTCTAATGTCATTAAGCATGGCAGCTGTTGTTTATTTCTTGCACTGCATCCCAGGGACTTTGTGGTTCTTCCATGTACCATTGGTATATCGAATGGCCTTTCACATACCATTAAGGTATATAGAAAGGTACTTCATGTACTCGATTGTATATCATAAGGCCCCTTTCGTACGGTTGTGCATTAGACAACACCACTACGGAGTTGAGCTCCCCCATACCTAGCATATATTGGGAGACCCCCTTAGGATTCATGTGACCAAATGAGTTAACCTTTTGGTCGTCTTTTCATCACATGGTTGTGAAGCCTTGATAGTCCTAACTTTTGATCCACTCCTATTGACACGGTTCGCTTGTGGATTTTAGACTTGAGTAGGGTTTTTTTTGTGTGGTACTTCATATATTCTTAGAGAGTTCAGATATGGGATACTTTCCTGGGACCATTAGTCAAGAGAACCATTTTCATGGTATGTCTTTTGTTTCTCCCCCTTGTGGAGCTGTTGGTCCTCCCTTCATGACCACTTTGAACCTTCCTGGATTGACTGTACAATTACCTGTATGGTTGTTCTCCAATCCTATTATACCAAATGCACCCTTTGTGTCGGATCTTGGTCCTTTACCACATGATCATTAACCTCATGTTAACCCTTCTCCTTCTTCCTCGAATGTTGTATTGACTTCCCTTTCTTCCTCTTCACCTGTTGAAAACTCCAATGTTAGTAAACGAGAAGCTAAGAAGAAGATGAAAAGGAAGGATAAGAAGAAGGTCATAGCTCCAACCTCTGATATTCATGTTGGAATCCCACTAGCCATTGACCATCATGTTGGGAGTATTGATGTACCTATTTTTGGCTCGCGTAAACCTAAGTTCCCTTGTATACTTTACAAGGGTGATCACCTTATCAAGGACTATCCTGGTCTTTCCCTTGTGTCATAAGTGTGGTCTAAACATCCTGTGTCGTTAGTCTCTGATCATCATGCTGATGATGCCCCTTCAACTAGTGACTCTTTGGTTAAGAGTCGAAAATGAAAGGTTAGATATCCTTTCTTTCTATGTAAGGATATGCATCACACTTACCTTTGTCCTTGCATGGATGAAGCTTCAAATTTGTTGGAAGATATTATTGTTCCTCAAAAACGACTTCCAATCAATTATTGTAAGTTGTCCCTTGGCATCCCATTGGTTGATCAAGTGGTCAAACCAAGTCCATCCTTAGTCGATCCCACTCTTTCATTGAAGATTGAAGTCAAAGAGGTCGATCCAAGTCCATCCTTAGTTGATCCCACTCTTCCATTGAAGAGTGAAGTTGAAGTGGTCGATCCAAGTCCATCCTTGGTTGATCCCACTCTTCCCTTGGAGATTGAAGTTAAAGTGGTCGAGTCGATGTCATATCCACTCGATCCCACTCCTGCTTTAGAGAGTGTTGAGACTGAAGCAGTCCCTTTGACAGAGTCTTCATCTTCTCCTTCTCTTCCAGTTGATAATGAAAACAATCCACCTGAATTTTTCGTAGTTAGTTCTTATTATTCTATGCAAGAGGAAATTTTGTCTCTTTCGACATAACCCTCTCCAAGTAGTGAGGTTATTTCCTTTGATTGGAGTAACCTAACAGAAGATCGTCTTCATTCAAGTGTTCCTTTATAGATATCTGTGAGAGTTACTACTAAGAGTATACTCTGCACCATCATTGACGAAGGGGCTTCTATTAGTATTCTATCCTCTACTGCTGGGAAAGCCATAGGTTCTCCTCCGCTTATGCCAGCTATCGAGCAGATATTGGATTTTAATAGAAGGCCTATTGTGCATTTAGGGATCCTTTCTCAGTTTCCTATTACTTTGGAAGGAAAAATGTTTGTATCAATGTTATGGTATTCCAAGGTCCCTTAGATTTCAATCTGCTCCTTGGGCGTGATTATGTTTACGCCATGAAAGCTATAGTTTCCACACTTTTCAAGTGATGTATTTTCTCCATGATGGAAAGATTGTGACCATTGATCAAATTTATTTCGTTAAACCTGATCATTGTATGACTCCTAGTCATCAGAATTCCCTAAATGCCTCGCATATTCTTATGGTTCCTTCCCCTTCTAGTTAGCTTCTTCCCATCATAGGTAAAATGGGGGGTATGGCTCCAGCCTATGGAATTCATACTAGAGTTAAGTTGATAGCTTCTTATGTAAGGGAGAAACCCACCAACCTATGGACATCATGTTGGCTTAGAACTTCCGGCGAGCATAGTTCCTTTTCTATGTCAAGCTCGTTAAAAAATGAAACAGACGTTGTAAGCATAGTTCTCATTCTGTGTTAAGCTCATTGAAAAATAAAACAGATGCTGTGAGCATAGTTCTTTTTCTATGTCAAGATCATTAAAAAATGAAATGGATTTCCCCAAGGATAGTTACCTTCTGTTTTAAGCTTACATAAAAATGAAATAGGTCTCCTCAAGCATAGTTACTCTTTGTTTCAAGCTTACGTAAAAATGAAACAGGTCCCCAAAAGCATAGTTATTCTCTGTTTCAAGCTTGTGTAAAAATGAAATAGGTCACCTAGAGTAGTTTTTATTCTTGGTTTCAAGCTTGTTAAAAAATAAAACTGACCTTGAGCACGGTTCCTTTTTCCTGTCAAGCTTGTTAAAAAATGAAATGGATCCTTCCATTGTGTCAAGACTCAATATTTGAGCCTTCATTTCATCTTCTTGTTAAGCAAGCGAAACGAAGCTTGGGGGGCTTGTACCCTACCTCTTTATATTGGAATTTAGTTACTTGACAGTTATACTGGGGGCAAGTACAAACCAATGGACATCATGTTGGGAAATCACCCATCAATGGGAGTCATTTTGAGCATACTTTCTTTAGTTTCAAGCTTGTTAAACCATGAAACTACCTTTTGAGCATAGTTCTTATTCTGTTCCAAGCTCGTTAAAAAATGAAGCAGATACCTTGAGCATTCTTTCAGCTGATCTTCGAGCTCGTTAAAAACAGTAAGATGGTGTTGAGCTTACTTTTCATTTTTCGTGCTCTGGTTAAAACATGAAAACTGGTTTGAGCTTACTTTATTGCTTTTTCATGCTCTAGTTTCAAACATGAAAAAGGTTCTGAGTGCCTTTTATACCTTCATCTTGCTCATTAAAAACTCATTGAAGAGGTATCAAGTGTATTTCTACTGTTTTTCAGACTTGTTAAAATTGGATTATGAAAAAATAACTTGTTATGGAGTTATATTTAAGCTCTTTTCAGTCTCCTTAAAAAACAAAAATATTGCCAAGCAAACTTGTTACGTTCACACTTGTAAAAGTATTAGAACAGTCAACTAGTCAGTGGTAGGTTATCTCTTTTTCGGACCAACTAGGACTATTTATGAAAAAGGACCTTTTGGAGTTTCCTTTTGTTTTCATTTAGACTCTCTAAATATGAATGATACTGAGTTCATTTTCATCGGACTCACTAAATCAAACGATGGAGGACCCTTTTCTGGGAACGAACCCATCCTTTCTCAGGTTCGTAAAAAATGTGAGAATGGACTCATCACTTGATGAGCTACAATGAGTGTTTGTTACCCTCTTTGAAATCATAAAGATGAAAAGAGGCACTCATCCTTCGTGATGGGGAAATTAAGGAAAGATTTTGTATTTTGTTATGGAAGTACATAATTACTCTTGAACATGGCACTCATTTGCATATGCATTTCAGTACTTGGGTAGTCATTTTTTCTTCAAGTCCCATTGATTCCTAGAGTCTTCTTACTCCTTTGATTTGTCCAAGAAAACTCTCACTGTCAGTTGCATGGGGGGATTGGTATCATTCTCATGTCAATACCGACAAGTCATGCCATGCCCATGTTCAAGATAAGTTTAGTAATTTGTTGACTATCTGCAGTCGGTCTACCTTCTATCATGTTGGTCATATCTAAGTTAGTCTTGTATATCACTCTACTATCTGAATCCCTCCAAAACATCTGTTATCCTTAAATTTGAACCTAGACTACAGGGGTTCAAGCTTAAAGAAATATTTTTAAAAAATATACTTCAATGAAATCAATATAAAGACTCGGCTGGTATGTAATCAAAGCTATAGGAAAATCACATAATTATTAAAGAACTATATAACATAAAACAATATACAAAATCCAACATCAAGGGAACTACGATCATGAATTAATGAGACGAGACTGACTCTATTTTTAAAAGTTTAAAAGATAACTATATTCCACCATAAGAATCATGTAATGGGATTCAATTGACCATATATAGGATAAATCACAAGAAATACAATTCATAAATTACATAGCCAAATCATAATCATACTCATATCAAAGTAGAACCTGTATTGAAGATGTAGAGTATTTCATGTCATACAGAAATTTATCAAAACTGGATCTCCATCACTCCAATTGCCCCCAAAATATGTAAATGGTAAGAAATATGGAATTGAATGTTTGAAGAACTCGTTCTAATTCTCTATCTCACAATACTCTGCCATCTATCAATTTACTGTTATGGGTTTCCCTAGATGCTTTCCACGCATTGATTCCTCAAAATGTTGGTGAACAATAAACTGATTCTGTGTGTCACTCAGATGATTGACATGTACACCAAAGTTAAAATCCATTATACTCTCTGCCAACGCATTTATCTCGACTCTCTGAGCAAATTCTGACCCCATGTTTTTTCCATCACCCACACTTTTGTTCCATGACCCCAACATTGTTTGCATGACCATCAATGCAACTGAATTTGAATCTATCCATGAAGTACCATTGAAAGCTACGGCCAATTGTGCCAATGGAACATCATCATCAATCATACGGACCTCAGATCTAGTGAAGATGGTTGGCTCTTTTTCTATCAGCTGAGCTGTAAACAATTTTTTAGAAAACTCCACAGTTTCCTCATGTTTAATAGCTCCAGATGCAGATACAACCATTCTCGGGCCTATATAGTGAGTAGAAATATACTGCTGCAAATGAGCCTTTGTAATTGATTTATTCAATACCACCCTTTGATTTCAATTCCTTTCTCTGTGCATCCATCTCTACCTAGATATAACAGTAAGAAATATTTTCCCTTCTTGAAGTGCTTAGAATATTCCAAAGATTTATAACAAGCTAATCACTTCAGTGGTAAGAACCATAGCCCATACATATCACTAGCATGAATATACTCTGCAAGTACTCTTTAAGGGCTAGATATCCAAAACTGGTGCAAATTTAATGTGGAGAGTTTTCCATACATTGTCTCTGCATCAATGAAAAGAATTGCCACTCTAATCTGATGCAAGTTCTACTACAATAGAAGGAATACTAGACACTAAGCTTCGGAGTTAATAAATACCTAAATATAAAAAGGGAGGGAATTCTCAGACTAGAAGTTATAGTTCTCACTAGTGGATATTTTTATTTCTGGTGAGCATCCTTTACATTTGAGGCTTGGTCTGCACAACATAGATTTCACCATCTTTTACTAAACCTTTAACATCATGGGAAGATCCATAAATTTCCTCAACTGCATGTCCAACTTGAGCAATCTTTGACAGTATGGACCGCCTAAAATTGTGATCCACTACAAGCGGATCTGAGGAATAATCAATTGTTCTCTTCTCCTCTTCATCCATTGGCACACTGTCATAAAGGCCATCACCTGCATAACCCTCTAGATCTTCACCATTTGAATCAAATCTGAATATTATAGATTGTTTGATGAAGAGCCCTATCGGTTTGCTGGGGTATCCCAATACCTTGACTTGATTTAATTCTGACTTCTTAGTAACAAAACTCATAGCTCGACCAGGGTAGGCCCCAACTAGTGTTTCTCCCAAACCTTTTACAATCTCAGCATAAATCTCTGATGAGTATCCTATGGATGGGTTAGTCATATGAATGACAAATGCATAATCTGCACTGATTATTTCTTGAACCAAAATAGCCATACAAAGGTCACTATGATCTATTTTTTCCTTTCATGTGCTAAAATATGCTCTTTCATTCCATTTTGAAGCCCAAACCCTTTTAATTTCCATCCAAGCTTGTTGCCATTGCTTTTCACCTTAATCATTAGATTCTCATCTTCATCAGGCAAGTCATCATGCTCAAACATCCTTGCTCCAAAACTAGAATCCACATGATTTATTAATAGGCTCTTATCTTCAGACATTTGGGATGCTGCCAGAAATTGAAATTTTGTTCGATCAGATCTGATGATAACATTTGGATTCATCTGGGGATTGCATGCTCCCTATGAGCTGCCAAGAATAAGTAGACCTGTGCCTTTCCAATGAAACCATCTCTGATAACTACACCCTGTCCTGCCATTCACTGCTTTGAAAATAAGAAAAACAAGTTCCTTGTTTCCATTGGGATGGAGTCTTCATTACAAATCTCTGCTACTTAAAAAGCTTGAAAATGAACTACTAACTGAATCTTTAAACTATTCTGCAAATTGAAATCATCCTTTCACAACAATCTGATCACACTGTACAAACTTAAGGAAATGCTTGAAGCATCAAGCTTATTTATTTACAGCTCCCATTCTAATCATCTGCTTTCTTTTGATTAGGTAAAGTCATGCTTCCAATGAAGCCATACAAATATTTGACTAACTGGTAAAACTTTTGATCTGGAGATGATGAATAAAGGAGCCCATGGAATATCAAAATTCATTTCAAAAGAAGAGAAAAGCCAACCTTCATTTGACAAAAACAATCTGACATTTGAGCTGCTCAAAGATTCCATATAATCAACAAATGGATCAATGAAGCTATAAAGAAATACCTCTTGCTGAAGATCAAAATATTTGTGTATATCCTCTTCCTCATAATGGCTACCACTTTCAACTACCTGCAAATCTAAACATGGCTGCAGATTGATTTTTTTGCTAATCATAGGTTGTTTGATATTTTCTACAAATCCAGTATGAAACATGATGAATATGGCTGAGTTGAAAATATGGCTGCTCAATGTCTTCTACAGATTTAGGATGGTTGATTTCTACACAATGTTGTTTCTCATCAAAATTTGATTCACAGTTGTCATACATCCGTTGGCTGCTTCTCAAATCAACAAAAGGTGATGTAAGAATCTGCTCTTTTTCATCTGAATACTCATCATAGATTGGCATATCTTCAGAGTGAATTGGTTGATGCTGATCCCAATATAGAACTTCAATGTCTTCATCATAAAATGGAGCATTCTGATCGATTTCTAAAGATGAAGATTTCTGTTCTATGATGCTATCATCAACTTTAATATCAGAATTTTGAAAAATTTCTTGTTGTAAAACATAATTAGAGGAAGATAATAGATCTTCTTCCTTATTCATAGCATAACCATCAACTTCATCTTTACTAGTGGAAGAATCTACTTCTAAACCCTGGATATGTAATGCATATCCCCTACAACAATGCTCAAAAAGACACTCAGCTGGGTAAATCCTCTTACAATATGAATAAAAGGCATCATAAAAATCTTTCAAAGAGGAAATACTGGAAGCAAGAAGAGTTCTGTACCATTGTCTCGCAAAACCATCTAGTGAATACATAAACATTTTCATCAATACATCTTCATGATGTATACTTAGCTGATCCATGTATTGATGAAATTTAATTACATGATGTGCTGGATTGTCCTCTTCCTTTTCTCTGAATTGTGGAAGAAAATATCCCCATTCATCAATGGTAGGTACTGTGTTTGGAAAGCCAGGAACATTTGAGAAATTGAGCGGAGCAAATCTCTGTGCCAACATAGTTTCAAAATACTTTGACATCTTGTAAAATCACCTCTTGATTCTTCAAAACATGGAGTCACTTGGTGAATAAATTTGTAGTCAAACAAGTGTCCTACTCCTGTCCACCATCAAGAGTTGGATCTAATCATTGTCATTCTTTCTCGGGGAAGATATCCTTTCATTTCTCTGTCCCTGACAACAGCGCCATAAGATGTTATCCCTAAAGTTGAACCTAGACTACAGGGGTTCAAGCTTAAAGAAATATTTTTCAAAAATATACTTCAATGAAATCAATGTAAAGACTGGGCTGGTATGTAATCAAAGCTATAGGAAAATCACATAATCATTAAAGAACTATATAACATAAAACAAGATACAAAATCCAACATCAAGGGAACTACGATCATGAATTAATGAAATGAGACTGACTCTGTTTTTAAAAGTTTAAAAGATAACTGTATTCCACCATAAGAATCATGTAATGGGATTCAATTGACCATCTACAGGATAAATCACAAGAAATACGATTCATAAATTACACAGCCAAATCATAATCATACTCATATCGAAGTAGAACCTGTATTGAAGATGTAGAGTATTTCATGTCATACAGAAAGTTATCAAAACTGGATCTCCATCACTCCAATTGCCCCCAAAATCTGTAACTGGAAAGAAATCTGGAGCTGAATGTTTGAAGAACTCGTTCTAATTCTCTATCTCGCAATACTCTGCCATTTATCAATTTACTGTTATGGGTTTCCCTAGATGCTTTCCATGCATTTGATTCCTCTAAAATGTTGGTGAACAATAAATTGATTCTGTGTGTCACTCAGCTGATTGACACGTACACCAAAGTTAAAATCCATTATACTCTCTGAGCAAATTTTGACCCCATGTTTTTTCCATCACCCACACTTTTGTTACATGACCCCAACATTGTTTGCATGACCATCAATGCAACTAAATTTGAATCTATCCATGAAGTACCATTAAAAGCTACGATGAATTGTGCCAATGGAACATCATCATCAATCATACGGACCTCAAATCTAGTGAAGATGGCTGGCTCTTTTTCTATCAGCTGAGCTGTAAAAAATTTTTTAGACAACTCCACTGTTTCCTCATGTTTAACAGCTCCAGCTATAGATACAACCATTCTCAGGCCTATATAGTGAGTATAAATATACTGCTGCAAATGAGCCTTTGTAATTGATTTATTCAATACCGCCCTTTGATTTCAATTCCTTTCTCTGTGCATCCATCTCTATCTAGGTATAACAATAAGAAATATTTTCCCTTCTTGAAGTGCTCAGAATGTTCCAAATATTTATAACAAGCTAATCACTTCAGTGGTAAGAACCACAACCCATACATATCACTAGCATGAATATACTCTGCAAGTACTCTTTAAGGGCTAGATATCCAAAACTGGTGCAAATTTAATGTGAATATTTTTCGATACATTGTCTCTGCATCGATGAAAAGAACTGCCACTCTAATCTGATACAAGTTCTACTACAACAGAAGGAATACTAGACACTAAGCTTCAGAGTTAATAAATACCTAAATATAAAAAGGGAGGGCATTCTCAGACTAGAAGTTATATTTCTCACTAGTGGATATTTTTATTTATGGTGAGCATCCTTTACATTTGAGGCCTGGTCTGCACAACATAGATTTCACCATCTTTTACTACACCTTCGACATCCTGGGGAGATCCATAAAGTTCCTCAACTGCATGTCCAACTTGAGCAATCTTTGATAGTATGGGCCGCCTAAAATTGTGATCTACTACAAGTGGATCTGAGGAATAATCAATTCTTCTCTTCTCCTCTTTATCCATTGGCACACTGTCATAAAGGCCAGCACCTGCATAACCCTCTAGATATTCACCATTTGAATCAAATATGAATATTATAGACTGTCTGATGAAGAGCACTATCGGTTTGATTAAAGGGTTCACAAATAACACCATGATCAAAGTTTACCATATAAACCTCATTTAAAATGGAATTAATGACTAAAAAAGCACCAAATTTTATTTTAGAACATTCTTGTAGCACAACGGTCAAAATTTTAAACTACGATGCTACAAGAATATCGTGGGCGCTAAATTTGTCGGTTTTTATGCCAGTTTCTCCCATAATTTCTATTTCTAGATGACTAATCACATGTGTAGATGAGTTTGATACGTGTTTCATCAAAAATAATCATGCAAACAGGTGTGGTCTATGACGTGAAGGAGGTCGTAGCAGTCAGCAGTTAGGGCTGGGCAAATCATGACAGATAGAGGAACAAGATGAGATTGATGGGAAAGAGGTTCTTCACATAGGCATTACGAATCTGGTGGAGAAGTGGATTGAAGACAAATTTCTTAGAATTTGGAATTTGCAGTTGAAGAGCGAATTTATGGTTTTCTCAGCACAATAGTTGGAAGCAAGCTGAAGACCTAAAGACACCTGTACAATTAAATTCGACATTCAGATAGTACCAAGATCAAGTTTAAACACCTGCAGCAAGCCGGGAGTGAGGTATTCCGCGTAAACCTGGTCGTGGCCTGCTAAAATTGGGGGTTTTTCCATTAAGGCTTGTTATGTTAAATTGGTTAAAGAGAACATAAATTCATATTGTTAACAAGCTCCCAACGATGAGAGATCAGTCTAAAAGGTTTTAGATGTTTTGGCAAATGATAAGTTGAAGAACAACAATTACATTAAACAAATTTCCTTGTCAAGACCAGCAAACAGGGTAAGGTGAAGGTCTGTACTATTTGTGGCGACCAGAGTTTCACAGATTCACTTGTTACCTGTAATCAATGCAATGAGTTAGCTGAGCATATCTATTACATGCAGACCTTGTCTGAGTATGTTCCAGAGGCTGATTGGTTTTGTGCTGAATGCAAGTTGAAGCAGAAAATTAGCACACATAAGATTGCTCTCATATCATCTCATCCCTTAGTTAAACAATCACAATCTGAATCTAAGAAGCAAGCAATTGAGAGTGCTAATGCAGAATCCTTATTGCAAAGAGATAGCTCATTAGTGGCATTAGAAGGAGCCAGGGGTGCTATTTGTGAAGAATTATAACACATAGATGTCTTTATGCATTCCAGAGATGGTCTGGCATTTAGATGAACATTTTGGATGTTAGTTAAGATCAGCAATAGCTTGGTTAAAGACTTTTGGTATTCTGTCTGGCCTAAATTACTCAAGCCTGGTGCAAAAAATTTCCTGCATTGACAATAGAATAGACTATTAAAAATTGAGAGAAAACAACCAAGAAGAATCAAAAGAAAGCTGACTGTCAAAACTCTGAAAACTTGAGAGAAAAAGGGCTGTTAGGTCATTGACAGGGTTTTACAATCACACATAAACATCATTCAGCCATTGGAAAGCAGATGAAGAAAAGTGGGAAGACCAACAGGGATAAACCCACTGAACTGAATTGGATTGAAAAGTTTCCAGGTTGTGCAGAGCTCTTTCAGAATGCTGGATGGTTGGATTTCTTTAAGAAGGTTGATGGATATAACACCGAGTCTCTCATAAATTTGCTCAATGTTATAACCAAGACATGGTATCATTTGATACTATAAAATTCAAATTGACTGTGGAGTTGGTGGCTGAAGCAATAGGAGTCAGGATGGAGACCCAAAACCAGATTAAAAAACAAATTGAGGCTGAATATGAAAAAGATACTAAACCCTAAGTTAAACACAGAAGAGGTAACTGTGCTTGATACTTCTTCTTCAGATGAAAAGCCAAAGATTGACAAAGGTAACAGTAAAGGGAAGAAAGAAGCAGTTCTAAAAAGTTCAGTTTCTCATCATGCAAAGGGAAAAAAGCCATTGAAGATAGTAGAAGAGTCCAGCCTCACCGAAACCAAACTATCTGCTGTGTTTTTGGAATTAAGAGGTGAAATGTTGAAGGAACAACAAAAAAAGGAAATTGAAGTTTCTTATTCTGAATACAAGTTGTTGATGGATGAAATTGCACCTACTGAAGTAGATAATTAAGAAGACCCAAGTGTTCATGGTGTTTCTGCAGAACTACTGACTGATGATGAGGACATCTTCAGAAAGCTGAATATCCCATGGCTGCCTAGTGAGCTACAGAATACTACAGCAGGCAAGGCATTTGATTAAAAAAAGGAAAACTTGCAAAGAACCATCAAACAGTATAAGCATCAAATGGAGTACATGCAAGAAACAAATGATGGTTTAATCCTAGCTAATAGAAGACTTAGGGAAGACTTAGAAGAAGTGAATGATCATTACCAAGATCTTACTGCAGTCTCCAAGGAGGCCCTAAAAAGGAAAAGAAACTCATATTTACAGTGTGTAGAATTGAAACTAACTGTCAAAATCCTGCAGCAGCAGAATGAGGAGCTTACTAAAAGAATGAGAAAGATGGAAGCTGAGCAGCAGAAAGTAAGGAAAAAGGCCCAAGCCTTAGATGGAATAGCTTTATTGGCAGAAGCTGCTAAAGACCTTTGAGTATTGTTAGTTAAGCAGTTAATTGTTATGTTTTTTGAAAAATAATTTATTTTGTAATTATTATTTTGACAATATCCTATTGATGAGTAGGCTAAAAACAGTTAGGGTTTAGACCCTAACTGATTTTTGAAAAACAGTATTTAGAAAGATCAGAAAGAGAACAAGGAGTTCGATTTTTCGATGGCTTAAGGAGGTCTTTTGGACTTATTGATGAGATAAGTACTTAACTCTCATGTGTATTTGATGAACAAAATTATGAAATATATGATCCATATTACCCTTCAATATGTGTTTTGGCTTCATTTTTAGCTTGTTTAGCTACATAATTGATAAATTCATTGCTGGTTATAGTTTTATTGCTTGTAGTGCTTATCAGTTGTGAATGAACTTCATTGTTATGTTCTGTTGGATGTCTGGTTATTATATTATGCATCTTTATTATTCTTTATTTCTGATTTAGTTCCTATTTGGCTTATGAATGTATTCCCTTTTTCCACCAAACCTCACAAGCAGAAAAACCTTTCAAAAAACCCTAAAACCTAGTTTTGTTTGATTGAATATTTGAGATTGTGTTGGCTTGTTTCTTTGTAGTCTGGAAACAATTTCTGGCACAAACAGAAACCAATACAAGTACCTTGGGCATGCATGCCTTAATGGCAGGTTACCTTGCTCTCAACATGATTTTACATCATTGGATCTTGATTGAAATATCTCATAGAGTGTTCGACTCCAAGTCCTTTATTCACATTTGATGGTATGTACTAAGATACCTTGGGAATCATTGACATCAATGGTGATTTCCCTCGCGCTTGTTAACAATTAACATCGATGACTAGTAATCAAGTGGTTTCTACCATGTTCGACATCAATACATTGTAATCACATGGTTAAATTGGTATCATTGCGAGTTCAGCTTGAAGACCCTGGGTCATCTTATATTTTTCCCAGGTTGCAATGGAGTTTTTATTTGAGTCATATTACACGAATCCACTTTTGTATTGGTCGTGGATGTGTTATCATCTCATAATGGGTCTCGAATCCAATTTTGTATTGGTCGTGGATGTGTTATCATCTCATAATGGATCTACGCTTATGTCTAGTAGCCATGATTGTGTTAAGTCGGTCTCTACTACCCATGGATCTGCATTGTATTGGTCAGAAGCCACATTATGAGTCATATGAGATTTGAGTCAGTTGTACTGCAGTAGCTTCTAGCCAACATCCTTTCCTTAGATTTATTCACTTTACAAAGCATTCACCTATCACATTCCTCTAACTTCATGCTTTGGGGGGTATTCTGTTACACCGAAATCTTGTCATGTTGAGCCATGTGTCAACCTTATTCCTAAACCCCAAATTTCTTTCTGCTGAACTGGATTGATACTAAGGTTGTCTCTACCTTTTTTCCCTCTTTAGGAATGTCAGTTCCCTTTCCCTTCATGCTAGGTGTGTCGATGGTGCTTTTTACCTTCATTCTAGGTGCACCGATGCCGACACTCTACCTCCTACTGCTAGGTGCGCCGACGGTGCTCTTCCCTTCATGGAAGGTGTGCCGATGGAGTTTTGAGGGAAAAAAACAAAGCTTTGATACCCTTCTCGAAGGTGAATGATGTGGAGGTCTATCCCTATTAGCTAGGCGAGGTGGAATTAGGTTCCTAACCTATGGGGAATATCCCTTAGAATCCTCCTCCTAATCCTCAACCTACTCTATACCTTTAGCCTTATAAATTAAACCCTCTCTCCATTGTGAAGGGAGGAAGGACTATGGTACTCTTATACTGGTGGAATTTCTAGGTGATCCCTATCATCCTTTGGGAGGATTATTATCTTGCTTTGGAGTCTTGGCTTGGATTGTTAGATGGAAGGTTGCAGTGTTAAGGCTTGGTTTTGACATTCCTACATTATGTAATTCTATGTATCTCCTTGATTACTAAAATACAAATCTCTTTCCATAAACATTGTTGTTGTGTTAATAATGTTTAGAGCTTTCTTCCTTAACTATTAGCTTAGATCAATTCAAGATTGAATAGACATGTATTGTTTTCTTGTTTCCACTTGCTCTACATGGTTTTGCAGCTGAATATCTGAAGGCTCTGGAGCTTGGATCAACAAACAGAGAAGAGGATTCACATATTGCAGGTAAATGATCTATATGTTAATTTGCATTTATGTTTGATCTAGGAAATTATATTGTATTTTTTATTTGATTTGTTCTAGATCCACTTGGACTAGGGAGATCTGGCTTAAGTCTTCTTGAGTAGATTTATACGATAACAATAGACACCAATGATGAAGAAGAATCCTATGAAGATGAGCAAGAGGAGGTTGTTGAAGAAGAAAAAGTATTGAAGATGTTGATGAAGGCTAGTGATAGACCCAGAGTTGAATTCCCCATGTCTAAAGGTAATATTAATGTTGAATAAATCATGGATTGGATCAATGATTTAAACAAGTACTTTGACTTTGAAGAAATTGAAGATAAAAATAAGGCGAGATATGCAGCGACTAGAATAAGAAGAGGTAAGACCAAAATAAAATATTACCATAAAATGTTATATAAAATTAAAATTCAATTTATGCCTAGGGATTATCAGTCGACTCTCATTAGACATCTGCATAATCTTAGACAAAAGGGTATGACTGTTATAGAATATACAGAAGAATTCTTTAAAAAGAGTATTAGATTTGTACAAAAATAAGGGGACATAGAAAGAGTAGCTAGATATATAAATGGACGAATATATGAGATACAAGATGAGATTAGATTGTTGAATTTGAAAACTGTTGAAGATGCTTATCAAGCAGCCTCAAGGGTAGAAGAAAAACTACTAAGAAAATAGAACCAAAATAGCAGAGGGATAAATACAGCAAGAGGGGAGGGATTTCCAAACAGATGAGGTAGGACTCCTAAAGATGAGGTAGAAGGTTCTAATATTCAGGTAATCCAAAGAGGAGGTAGAGGAAGAGGAAAAAATAGAGAAGTAAAATGATATACATGTAGACAAATTGGACACATGTCATGGGAGTTCCCAAGGAATAAACCTACATCTCAGAGGAATACAAACATTGTTGAGGCTTGTGAGGATTCCAGTGAAGAAGCAGAGGTGAATAATCCTTCTAAGGAAGGATAATCTCTTATGTTGAAGAGATTTTTAGTATAAACAGAGAAGAAAGTGCATGAACCAACCTTGAGAAAGTGTTTGTTCAGGACTAAATGCAAGTCACAAGGGAAGTTTTGTAACATGGTTATTGATTGAAATAGTACAGATAATTTGGTCTTGTTGGCACCCCAACAACTCCCTTCAATTTTAGTGAAAATAAAGGGACCCCCACATAAATTTTGTAAATGCTTAGCTTTTAGGTTGCTTTAGTTTGGCTTGTTTCCTAGATCCTTTTCTTTTATGTTGCTTTTTCTTTGACTTGGTGATTCAATTAAAATGTTTTGAGTACTAGATCATCTTATAAATTCTTAGAGGTGATGCATACGTTTTAGTATTTGAGAATTTGTTTGATGAGTATCATATTCCATAAGGCTCTATTTCTAACAATTCAAAAATATTTCATGTAGGAAGTAATTGGATAAAATGTGAAAATCTTAAGATTTTAACATTTGAAATTGTAAAGTTTACAAAAATTTCTTTATTTTTATTTTTAATACTTTTATTTTTGTAAACTTTATTTATTTATTTATATTCAATTTCTTCCTCCACAATGCTTTAAGAAATAAGTAATAGTTTTTTTTGGAATTACTATATAAACTACTCTAGGAAAACGTGTTGCATTTATCTATGTATTTAAATACAAAAGATACATATTAACACTACAAAGGTGACATCATCTTTTCAAATAGTGCCAAATTTTTAAAGAAATAAAACTTTGGTTTTATTAAAGATTCATTTTGATATTTTTAATAAAATCAATAATTTTAATATGGTGCACTTAGATCTATGCTAATAAACTTGCAAGTTAATACAATAAACTAACTTCGATATGAATAGAGATGAGTGATACTTAAAAGCTTTTATGTATAGTGAATATTATTTGTCTCAAATGGCTAGTGTGTTACTTTAAACCTTACTTCTCAATCCATGAATATCCTTAAGAAAATTGGAAGATTGATAACTTATTAATTTCTAAAAAGTTTTTGTTGGATAGTTATAACATTCTAAGGTGCATCTTGAAAAGGTTACGTTTAGTCATGCAAATAGTATTGATTTTAAATGACTTTAACTTTGACATTTTTATTGGTTTTCCATTACATCTTTTTTAGAATTCTCTCTTTCTCCACATATCGAAACCGGTTGCAAGCCAATATATTTATGGATGACTACGTTAGCTCCATAGAATTTGCGCACAACATTATGAAATTGCAAGAGGTTTGAAGAACTTGTCATAAATTAGAGATCATCAACGATGTCTATACGAGACATAATCTTAATGTAATCAGATTTCATAGATAAAGAAGAAGATCCACCAACTAAATCACTAACAGAATTTTCAAGTAGTTGTTGATTGTCATTAATACCTTATCACCATACCGCCCATACTGAAAAAGAGGATAGCACACTAATGAGATCACAACGATTGCTGAGTTTGGGATGCCACACAGATTACTGGATCACATAAATTAAGGAGATCAATGCCATTCCTTTGTCGGTTAAGGAAGAATGGCCAATGCATTGAAAAGGTGGAACTCCAAATGAAAATAGAGAGGATCTTTGCCATCAAAAATCAACACATCAACTTGATGTGTCACGATAATTTTATTAAGGCAGTGAATAGATTTATATATTAAGCAATGAACCCAACATCATGTAAAACTGATATTCTTCAGGTCACATCAAAATTATTTCTATATCACCGGAAGATGTTGAAGAATAAGATCACAAGGTTGAAAGCATATTACTGCTATGGAGTTCGATGCCACCGCTATAGTTCTATTTTTCCAGCCATATATAAAGGGGGATAATTCTAACTCTTTTATTGAGCCACCCTTTTACCATATTATTACGCACTGTTTAAAAAAAAAAGAAATGTTATTGTTATATTTTCTTAATTCTTTATATAATCATTTTGATATGGTTACTCTATATTTCTCTTTATGTGCAGATCTCAATGTATGGAAGAGCATGTACAATTGTTTATGGAGGTTAGCTGAGAAAATGGAAGACGTTCCATGAAGCTCGAAGATTGATGAAGAGAAGATAACAAAAAATAGATGACGCACCAGTTGAAAGAGGCGATCTTGTGGGGATCATTGTGAGAAAAGCGTTTTGAATATGGAAAAACTATAAAAAACCCACTTCCCAAATGGGGTATTTTACCCCTAGCCATAGGCCGTTTTCAGAAATGGTGAAGGAGTTGGGATATTTTCAGGCCTATTCAAGCTGACATTTTCCAGATATTCCTGTTGCGTCCAACTGTGAGAGCTAATTCAGGAAATTGTTATGGCTCCTTTTGTCTATTTAAACCAAGAGAGGTTGTTTCCAAAAGGGGCAGGCTCATAAGATAGGAAAAGACTAATATTGTTTCCTTGTGATATGACTCCGATCTTGGTAACTTTGATGGTGAGGATTGGAGTTGGAGGCGCTACCTGCACAGGAGAAGAAATTTTAGGATCTTCTCTATTCTGTTGTTTCTTTTGTAATCTTTTTGTTTATAAGAGGAGTGGAGATGCTGCCAGGTTGGAGGTCTCGACAGAAGAACATAAATTTTTTTTTTGTACTTTTGTTTTTATTTTGTAAAATTTTAGTTTGCATAGTAAAGGAGATCACCAAGGATATTTCTTGTACACTTATTTTTCTTTGGTAAACTTTGTTTTTTCTGAAAGAAAATAGCTATGGAGATTTCACTTTTGTTATCAAATAGTAAACAAGGAATGGATTTGGAGTTATATTTTGTATGCTCTATATAAGTTTTCTTTGTAGAGTAATACAAATTGACTGTTTGTTCTCATTATCATTGTTTCGAATAAAATTAAGTAGATCCTTGAACTTGGTTTTCAGTTACGCTTAATTTCCTTATCATTATTAGTCTTTTGAAGTTTACTTTGAAAGATAATGATGGTCTTATAATCTGATCTATTAACATAAAATTGATTCAACTTTGTATTATTAAAAATGTCTAATAATTTATTAGATTTTACTTTGATTAATTTGCAGATACTTTTAAGTTGTTTAAATATGTGAAAATTTGATTGTATATTTTCTTCTCAATTTAAATTATTACATGTTTAATTTATGAGTGCAAATTGAGTCAATATCAATTTTAATCTTGCTCCTAAGATATAATAGGATAGGAAATAGATTAGATAGTTTTTAGCTAATTTATCATTTTTCTTTAATTGAGAATTGCAAGTTTTAGCAACTACTACTTTGTTTGGTAGCTACCAAAACTGTTATTTTCTAGTTATTGAAAATTGCATTGCATCTTAGATTAATATTAGTTAGATTATATTTATAGAATTCAAACTGAATTTAGCAATTTCTATCACTAAATTGTGAAACTCTCTTTTGAGAGCAAACTCATAAGGCAGCGGGGCCTTTGTTCCTGCGAGATTTAGTTATCCCAAACACATCGAGGGATGTTTTAAGCGCTTTGTGTGGACTATTTCTCCTTGTTGGCCCTAGTCAGAAAATCCGACCAACAAATGGTGCTAGAAGGAGGGCCGATCAGCAAGTAAGCCCTTTTGAGCTATTTCTTTTTAAATTTTGATCTATTTTAAAATGACTCCTATTACTGTTTTAGAACATGCTTTCAGCATGCATGGGCCTGCTGGAGGTATTTCAGAAAGTGCAGTAAATCTCTTGCAAAGGTTAAGTTTTGATGGAGAAGGAAAAATGATTGCTTTGAAACATCTCACTGAATTTATAGATATTTGTAACCATTATCGTATAGTGTGTGAGAGTAATATTTGCAGGCTTTCTACTGTCACTTTCAAAAGAAGAGTTCAAGACTGGTTTGAAATGTTACCAGCTAAATCCATTCATTCATGGAAACATTTCATGGAGATTTTTATTGATGCACACAAGGATTATAATTATCAAGAGTTGAGGTATGAGATCGGAAATCTTCGCAAACAAGAAGGTGAATCTACTAGTACTTTCTTTTCAAGATTTATGTCAATGCATTTTAGATTCCATGAGAAAGATCAACTTTCTGCAGAAGAAATAACAGATTTATTTTTATATCTTGATTCTCATTCAACTTTACATGATCAAGAAAATATTGATAAGCTTCAAATTGACGATATGCATGTTGATGATTGCATCACTTCATCGGTTAATATTAATTCAAGGTCTAATATTAGTGATCCAAATTCTTTCATTAAAATTGTTGAACATCAACAAAACTTAGGATCTTCTAATATACAATTTCAAGAACAAAAGAATTTGAATTCGACACTTACATTAAAAAATCATTCTCTTGTTCAAGCAATTGTAGTCGAAAAGGAATCAATGATTTTAGGACCTAAAACCAAATATTTGGGTCATAGTTGTATAAATCATGATTATGCATTTTCTTCTTCTCAAATTGAACAAAATTATCTCATTCCTTCACAAATTATATCAACAAATCTGAATATGGACAATGATTTTTCTCTTGGATCAGTTAATCAAGATTGTCCTATGAAAAGGGGAACATCTAATTTTCAACATTTGGAAAGTTGTCATGCTTTATATCCAGATCTATTTATTGATCATAGTTCATGTCATATGCAAACAAATTCTCCACTATGGTCAGTTCCTATGCAAAGTGATTTGTTGTATAAGAATGAGGAAAATATTTCTATTCAAGATATTGATGATGAAAATAATTTTATAAATATTTCTCATGAATCTCATGCATACGATAATATTAAAGAAGCTAAGTTAGAAGATAAAACCATTTCTTATAATGTTTTAGATTTTGGTGATACTAATCTTTTTAATTGTAAATCAATTGAGTCATCAAAATCACATGAATTTCAAAGGGAAAGTTCTCACTCTAAGGTAATGTCAAAATTTGATTTTCAAATTTATGATGATGATGATTCCTTACAAAAGATATCCTCTACTTTAACTTCTCCTGGATCATTTGATCATAATCTCAACATGCCGCTTTTTTATTACTATCCTGATGAATTTGCTATCACACATTCCATTGAATCTTCACGAGTTTTAGATCTCCTCCAATCTTCTTTTTATGATCCAATTTATGCATGGTTGGAAGAGTCATATTTTAAAAGATTTTCATGTCATATTCTTCTTCCTTTTGTAAATATAAGCTCTAATTTAATACTTTCTATTTTTCAGTATGAAGCATTTCAATTCATATTATTAATATTTGATATGTTTTATTTTGCAGGATTACAAATGCTTCAATGGCTTCATTGGCTTTTTGACTTTAGCTGATTATGATTGTATATTTGATTTTAGTGTACATAAAAAAAGACTAGGAATAAAATAGAGTAGTTTCTTTTTTTTGCTTCTTAGTTTTTAGTTTTGATTTCACACATAGTAGTAAATATGAGAATGTATATATTTATCAATAAGCTCAATAGTTTTCTGCTAAGGATAGATTGATCTCTACTTAATTTTTGGTCAGATACACTTGGTTGGATTGGCAATTTAGAAAGTGTTTTGAAGCAAGTGATACAATCGGGAATGCATGAATACAAGTATGGCCTTACATCAGGGAAGTGAATTCTTTATCTTATTTTCATTTCAAAATTTGTATACTTGTTATTTATCTTTTTAAACTTTGAAATATTGTAAAGTTTAGATATTGAATTTTTTAATTGACTTAGAACCACAAAATCATCCTCTCATGATTGTTCTAAGTATTTTGATATTGATATTTAAAAAAAAACAAGTATTGAATTTTGAAATTAATTGTGAGAAATCATAAATTTACAATAATTGAGTAATGATAAATCTATTTATTAAAATTAATCATTAGGTTATTTTACACAATTGTGGGATGATGTCATTAATTATACACTTTTAGACTATATTTAAATTATTACATTGGCATTCATTAATTTATTTAAAATGTGTAGACTAGCCTTATGGTTATTTCTTTTATCATTCAAATTTTCATTAAAAGTTTGATTTTCTCTTGAAATGAGTTTGCTAAATCAACTCCTTGAAATTTTTAAATCATTCATGCCAATTCCTGATTTTGCACATAAATATTGTTTTGATGAATATTTCTCTAAATTTTTGTAATCGATCATTTTTCAAAATTAATAATTTAGGCTTTTCTATGAATACTTACCATATTTATAATTAAGAAAAAGTCTTATTTTGATCTTGTCACAACCACAAATTAAGATAAATATAATTGAGGGTATGGAAAATTGTTTTATAATTTCATATCAATTAAATCTGTGTAAAATATTATTACATGTTGATCTTCAATTTAAGAATTTTCTTTCATTCGATTATGATGCTTAGTGAAGTTGTGACATGGAATTAATAATGATTTGCACAAATTAATTTAATCATCAAAGGAAATTAATATTAAGTTTGGTTTCACTTGATTACTTTTCGTTTTCACTTTTGAGACCTAGATGATTAGATTTCTTATCACCTCAACCTTGTACATATTGACTAGATTTTGAGTTGATATCTTGCTTTTTGAAATAATTGGTTTCTTACAAGTCTTCTTTGTTTCTTTGATTATCTTTGATTTAGAAGATTTTGTTATGACCATTTTCTTTTAGGTTTTTCATTTTTTTTTCAAAATAAAGAGTTGTAATCATTACATCTTGCTCACTTTGTAATTATTCTCACAAAACTGTACAACTTAGACTTTTCATTTTTCCTTTTGTAAATAATGATGAATAAAAGGATTTGACTTACTTAATATTCTCATCGATTAATTAAATGAGTCCTGAAAGAATGAAGAAATATTTTAACAATTGAATGATTCTGCAATATTCAAATATTTTCGAAACTTTACATCAATAATAAGTTTATGATACTTTTTGTGAAAATCACCATTTTGACATACATATTATATTTCTGTCTCCTATTTCCATTTTAGATTGACCTTTATTTAAACTTTAAATCTTTATATTGTGGTCAATTTTAATATTAGGAGATTTGTCATTATTTCTTATGCATGTTATAATTTTGTGATTTTTACATTATTTTGTATAGCTCATCACATAGAGAGTGATCATATCTTAAAATTTGTTTTTCGAGCTTATTTACCTTCTTTGACTCTCAGTTCAAGTTTCAATAAATTTTTCTTTTGGATTTCAATTCATACATTTTAGTTGAATTTTAGATTTGATCGGATTCTATCTTTTTGAGTGTTTTGGTTCAATTAGTGATTTTTATTCTTAAAATTTGTTTGGTTGATTGGTTTTAGTAGTGAATTTAATATTTTTCAGCTTTTTGATTTTCTTCTTTGTTTTTAAGGGAGCATTGTAGATAAATAATAGTTTGATGGCACACTGCTGGATGTCCATATATCTCTCTACTAATCAACTTGATATCTTTAAAAGAAAACATTGTAAGCAATTTCTTGCCATATCAAATGTTATTACTGTGACTGAATCACTCCTAGTCTTGAAAGATTTCTTATGAACTTAGCTAATCAGTCAGTTGAACTCACGGTTATTATTCTTGGACTTTATTTTGAGAATGATATCATTAGCTAGGAAAGTTAACTTGTCGAGAAACTTTTCTCTCAGAATCTTCATGAATCAATGGCATTGGTCATCTTTAGGCCTTCCATGTTATTATAGGGGTATTATCTAGATTTGTTTCTCATTCATTAGAATTTTTTTTAAAACTAAACTAAAATTTGATTGAAGAATAGGAGGTTTCATTACGAGCCGACCTAATCATGATCATCAGCCCTGTCAGGGATAACATCATTTCTGATCACCAGGGTGATGGCTCTTGGTCATAAGATCAAGGGACAGGAGGTCTCATCACGAGTTGGATTGTTTATCTCTGGCAGTTCTCGTGAATGATGCTATCAATAGCTGGTTATCGGGCCAGGATAGTAGTCTTGAATCAAAGATAGAATTAATATATTTAAAAAAAAAAGAGAAAAACAAATTTTATCTTTCAGTTATTTATATTTAATGGATGGGGAACTTATCTAGATATATTCTTAAGGTATGGAGGTCATATATTTATGCTGGTGTTATTCAATTATCTTTAAGCTGTTGAGAAAGCATTCTTGATCAGGTTTATTTTCTATGCATATATTTCCAATTCATTCATTTTTATGAAGTCTTTGAATAATAGTTGGGATAATTCATTTGATTGTGACAGTATTTAAGTTCAAACTGTACTATATAGACTAGTGATATGAGAATGTCATGTGGTGTAAAATTTGATATTTCAAGAAAACCTTGATTCTGTTTTCCTATATCTATAACCTTTAGGTAAAAACATAGAGATAACTGGTTCGCCCAGCATGTCGCCATTTGTTGGCACCCCAACAACTCCGTTCAATTTTAGTGAAAATAAAGGGACCCCCACATAAATTTTGTAAATTCTTAGCTTTTAGCTGCTTTAGTTTGGCTTGTTTCCTATATCCTTTTCTTTTATGTTGCTTTTTCTTTGACTTGGTGATTCAATTAAAATTTTTCGAGTACTAGATCATCTTACAAATACTTAGGGGTGATGCATACGTTTTAGTATTTGAGAATTTGTTTGATGAGTATCATATTCCATAAGGCTCTATTTCTGACAATTCAAAAATATTTCATGTAGGAAGTAATTGGATAAAATGTGAAAATCTTAAGATTTTAACATTTGAAATTGTAAAGTTTACAAAAATTTCTTTATTTTTATTTTTTAATACTTTTATTTTTGTAAACTGTATTTATTTATTTATATTCAATTTCTTCCTCCACAATGCTTTAAAAAATAAGTAATAGGTTTTTTTGGAATTACTATATAAACTACTCTAGGAAAACGTGTTGCATTTATCTATGTATTTAGATACAAAAGATACATATTAACACTGCAAAGGTGACTCATCTTTTCAAATAGTGCCAAATTTTTAAAGAAATAAAACTTTGGTTTTATTAAAGATTCATTTTGATATTTTTAATAAAATCAATAATTTTAATATGGTGCACTTAGATCTATGCTAATAAACTTGCAAGTTAATACAATAAGCTAACTTCGATATGAATATAGATGAGTGATACTTAAAAGCTTTTATGTATAGTGAATATTATTTGTCTCAAATGGCTAGCGTGTTACTTTAAACCTTACTTCTCAATCCATGAATATCCTTAAGAAACTTGGTAGATTGATAACTTATTAATTTCTAAAAAAAATTTGTTGGATAGTTATAACATTCTAAGGTGCATCTTGAAAAGGTTACGTCTAGTCATATAGTGTTGATTTTAAATGACTTTAAATTTGATATTTTTATTGGTTTTCCATTACAACTTTTTTAGAATTCTCTCTTTCTCCACATATTGACACCGGTTGCAAGCCAATATATTTATGGATGACTACGTCAGATCCATAGGATTTGTGCACAACATTATGAAATTGCAAGAGGTTTGAAGAACTTGTCATAAATTAGAGATCATCAATGACGTCTATACGAGACATAATCTTAATGTAATCAGATTTCATAGATAAAGAAGAAGATCCACCAACTAAATCACTAACAGAATTTTCAAGAAGTTGTTAATTGTCATTAATGCCTTATCACTAGACCACCCAGACTGCCAAAGAGGATAGCATGCTAATGAGATCACAACAATTGCTGAGTTTGGGATGCCACGTAGATTACTGGATCACATAAATTAAGGAGATCAATGCCATTCCTTTGTCGGTTAAGGTAGAATGCCAATGCATTGAAAAGGTGGAACTCCAAATGAAAATAGAGAGGATATTTGCCACCAAAAATCAACACATCAACTTGATGTGTCACGATAATTTTATTAAGGCAGTGAATAGATTTCTATATTAAGCAATGAACCCAACATCATGTAAAACTAATATTCTTCAGGTCACATCAAAATTATTTCTATATCACCAGAAGATGTTGAAGAATAAGATCACAAGGTTGAAAGCATATTACTGCTATGGATTTCGATGTCATCGCTATAGTTCTATTTTTCCAGCCATATATAAAGGGGGATAATTCTAACTCTTTTACTGAACCACCCTTTTACCATATTATTATGCATTGTTTAAAAAAAAATGAAATGTTATTGTTATATTTTCTTAATTCTTCATATAATCATTTTGATATGGTTACTCTATATTTCTCTTTATGTGCAGATCTCAAAGTACGGAAGAACATGTACAATTGTTTGTGGAGGTTAGCTGAGAAGATGGAAGACGTTCCATGAAGCTCGAAGATTGATGAAGAAAAGATAACAAAAAATAGATGATGCACCAGTTGAAAGTGGCGATCTTGTGGGGATCATTCTGAGCAAACTGTTTTGAATATGGAAAAACTATCGAACACCCACTTCCCAAATGGGGTAGTTTACTCCTATCTGCGGGCCATTTTTGGAAATGGTGAAGGAGTTGGGATATTTTCAGGCCTATTCAAGATGAAGTTTTCCAGATATTCATGTTGCATCGAGCTATGAGAGCTAAGTCAGGAAATTGTTATGCCTCCTTTTGTCTATTTAAACCAAGAGAGGTTGTTGCCAGAAGGGGCAGGATCATGAGATAGGAAAAGAATAATATTGTTTCCATGTGATATGACTCCGATCTTGGTAACTTTGATGGTGAGGATTGGAGTTGGAGGCGCTGCCTGCACAGGAGAAGAAATTTTAGGATCTTCTCTATTCTGTTGTTTCTTTTGTAATATTTTTGTTTATAAGAGGAGCGGAGATGTTGCCAGGTTGGAGGTCTCAATAGAAGAACTTAAACTTGGTTTTCTGTATTTTTGTTTTTATTTTGTAAAATTTTAGTTTGCATAGTAAAGGAGATCACCACATATATTTCTTCTGCACTTATTTTTCTTCGGTAAACTTTGCTTTTCCGAAAGAAAATAGCTATGGAGATTTCACTTTTGTTATCAAATAGTAAACAAGGAATGGATTTGGAGTTATATTTTGTATGCTCTGTATAAGCTTTCTTTGTAGAGTATTACAAATTGATTGTTTGTTCTCATTATCATTGTTTCGAATAAAATTAAGTAGATTCTTGAACTTGGTTTTCAGTTACGCTTAATTTCCTTATCATTATTAATATTTTGAATTTTACTTTGAAAGATAATGATGGTCTTATAATTCGATCTATTAACATAAAATTGATTCAGCTTTGTATTATTAAAAACATCTATTAATTTCTTAGATTTTACTCTGATTAATTTGCAAATACTTTTAAGTTGTTTAAATATGTGAAAATTTGATTGTATATTTTCTTCTCAATTTAAATTATTACATGTTTAATTTATGAGTGCAAACTGAGTCAATATCAATTTTAATCTTGCTCCCGGGATAGAATATGATAGGAAATAGATTAGATAGTATTTAGTTAATTTATCATTTTTCTTTGATTGAGAATTGCAAGTTTTAGCAGCTACTACTTTGTTTGGTAGCTACCAAAATTGTTAGTTTCTAGTTATTGAAAATTGCATTGCATCTTAGATTAATATTAGTTAGATTATATTTCTAGAATTCAAACTATATTTAGTAATTTTTATCACTAAATTGTGAGACTCTCTTTTGAGAGCAAACTCATAAGGCAGTGGGGCCTTTGTTCTCGTGATATTTAGTTATCCCAAACACATCGAGGGCTGTTTTAAGCGCTTTGTGTGGACTATTTCTCCTTGTTGGCCCTAGTCAGAAAATCCGGCCAACAGGTCTCCACTGAGATGGTAGAGAAGCTGGGATTGAAGAAGATGAAATATCCCACTTCTTACAAAGTGTACTGGTTGCAGAAAGGACGTAAGCTCTTGGTGAATGAGTAGTGCAATATGGAGTTTCAAATTGGTACTTATAAACATATGGCATTATGTGATATAATTCCTATGGATGTATGCCATATACTCTTAGGGAGGCCATGGAAATATGACAGAAAAGTTGTTCATGATGGAAGAGAGAACACTTATTCTCTGGAAAAGGATGGAAAAATACATACATTGTCACCATTGGAGGATGAATCGGTTCAAGAAGGTTTAGGGTCAAATATTTTGCTGATGACTAGGAAGGAACTATTAAAAGAGGTTAAGAAGGGGTATGAGATACATTTTTCCGTTTTTGGAAAACCAAAGGTAATATTAACTTCTACAAATTTAGATGATTTTCCTACTGATGTTAGAATCTTGCTTGATGAATATGTTGATATTATTATGGATGAGTTACCGAATGTTTTACCTCCTATGAGAAGTATTAGTCATCACATTGAATTAATACCTGGTTCAAGTTTACCTAATAAGGAAACCCACAGACTAACTCCTCAAGAGAATGAAGAGATTATACAACAGGTACATGAGCTGTTAGATAAAGGTTTGGTGAAAGAAACTTTGAGTCCTTGTGCAGTATCCACTGTGCTTATCCCAAAGAAGGATGGTGGATGGAGAATGTGAATTGACTCTAGAGTAATTAATAATATCACTATCAGTTATAAATTCCCTTTACCCCATATTGATGATTTTATGGATTGTTTGAGTGGTTCAAAGATAGATTTGAAAATTGGTTATCATCAAATAAGACTAAAAGAAGGGGATGAATGGAAGACTGCATTCAAGACTAATAATGGACTGTATGAATGGTTAGTAATTCCATTTGGGATTACTAACGCACCTAGCACTTTTATGAGATTGATGAAAGAGGTATTGAAAGAATACATTGGAATATTTGTGATAGTGTATGTGGATGATATCTGATTTTCAGTTAGAATAAAGAAGAACATTTGAAACATCTTAAATTGGTGTTGGAAACCTTGCAAAAGGAGAAGCTGCTGATAAATATTAAAAAGTGTAGTTTCCTAAAGAAAAAGTTGATTTATTTGGGATTCATGGTTTCAGAAGAAGGGTTGAAGATGGATTCAGATAAGGTGCAAGCAATTTTAAGTTGGCCAATTCCAAGAAGTGCATATGAGGTAAGGAGTTTTCATGGTCTTGCATGTTTTTATAGAAAATTTATTAATAATTTTAGTCAAATTTGTGAACCTATAATAGACACCTTTAGGGGAAGTAGAAAACCTTTCAAGTGGATGGAAGCAACTGACAGAAATTTCAAATTGTTGAAGAAGAAGTTGGGAATCAATATCAGTTTTAGCTCCTCTTATCATCCTCAGACTAATGGTCAGGTTGATGGTCAGACTGAAGTGGTGAACATAAGCTTAGGAAATATAATGAGAAGTCTTGTTTATGAAAATCTGAAACAATGGGATTTAGCTCTTGCTCAAGCTGAGTTTGCTTACAATGATTTACCTAATAGGAGTACAGGTATAAGTCTTTTTTAGATTATATATAGAATGCACCTGACGGGAGTATATGAAATTATAAATTTGGGAGGATAGGATAAGAGAATTGCATATGGTGAAGATTTTGCATCTAGCATGCATGAGCTACAAGAAATTTTTAAGAAGAAATTGCAAGAACGTGTTGAAAAATGTAAACATAGAGAAGATATGAAAAGAAAGGAAGTTAATTTCCAGGTTGGAGATTTAGTAATGGCATATATTAGGAAAGAAAATTTTCCTAATGGAACCTACAATAAATTTAAGCTCAAGAAGATTGGAACTTGTAAAATTTTGAGGAAGTTTTTTGCAAATGCATATGAAATAGAACTTCCTTCTAAAATTCAAATTTCTCCAATTTTTAATGTTTCAGATATATGCCCTTTTAAAGATTTAGGTGTTTAGACATAATAAATTATCTCAGGAGAATATGGTTCATTTATAGATTGGAAAGGACATTTACCTCATAAAGGATAGCCATAGATTGAAGCTATCATTGAAAAAAGGGTTTCAAAGAAGACCAGGAACACATAATATTTTTAGTATTTGGTCAAGTGGAAAGATCATCCATCTAACTATGCAGCATGGATGATGACAAAGGAAATTTCCAAGTATAATGTGAACCCTGAAGACTTATTGAATAATTCTTTTCTTCCCTCAGAGTATGATGCAGGAGCATCTAGTCAAAATTCTCTGTTTGTTGAATAAGCACTCAATGTAATTTTTATGCTTCCATGTAAATTTCTAGAAGATAGGATTAGTTGATGATTCTTGTAATCTATTTTATATATATGGATGGTTTGAATGTAATAAGGCTAGATTTCCACATATTCCCTCGAACCTTATAAGAGGATGCTCGAGGATATGTTAGTTATAGATTTTCTTTCTTAGGAATTTAGATCCTATTGTTGTGGATCTGACAGGTTTGATTTGGTTCTATTTAATTATAATTGGTGTAATTGCAAGAGTGTGAAAGGAGTGTGGAAGAGTGATCGACCAGGAAATAGAGTGTATGTAACAATGGTTATTGAAATGAAAAACATAGTCTTAACACTCTGCATATATTTGAATATCTGATGCCTTATTTTCAATAACCAGATGTATGCTTATTTCTTTGTTTGAATGAATCTTCAGTAACATTTAAATGATTTCCAAAGGAGGATATGTGTATAATTGCACAGAAGATTGATTGGTCATGAATCGATTCGACTGTTACAGTCTAAATTGAAGCCTATGAATTTTCACCAAATCGATGGTTATGGATGAAATCCACAAAATAAAAGGGAAGATTCGCAACATTAAGGTGATATTTGCATCTGATCTTAGATTGAATGTCAGAGAGACCAAAAGAAATTGACGACTCTGAATAATTGCGGCAAAGGAAGTTACAGAAGGAAAATTGTGGAAGCCCATTTTTGGAAAAGTTGGAAGGTGTATCCACAATTCACAATTCATAATCCAACTACGGGAAGGACCGTTGCGGCCGCATAATTGTGGAACTCCATTTTAGAAAAATGGGAAGGCGTATCCGCAATCCACAATATTCTATTGCGAGAGGGTCTTACGGAAAGACAATTACAGAGAACTCAATTGCAGAAATTGAGTTACGAAAACAAGATTGCAGAGATTGAGTTGCGGAACCAAGATTCTAGAGAAATCAATTGCGGAGATTGATTTGCGGAACCAAGATTCTGGAGAAATCAATTGCGGAGATTGAGTTGAGGAACCAATCTTGTAGAAAACTCAATTGCGGAGATTGAGTTGCGGGACCAGACTTGTGAAAAGTTGGTTGCATGGGAACCAAGCTTCCAGAAAGTTGATTGCAGGAGCAGAATTGCGAAATCCTTCTTGCAAAAGGAGATTTAAATTAGCATTTAAGTCTGAAAAAGAAGAACTTCAGGTCTAATTTCACCTGCCATCATTTCCTCTAGAGCATGAAGGATTTGTGCATGTGTGAGGCTCATGTGGAGAAACTCAAATTCTGATTTAGAACAGTGTTGTAGCCAAGAGAAGGTGATAGCCTTCTTGTGTTTTGTTGTTTTTATTATATATAAGTTTCTCTTTCTTGTCCCATAATGTTTTAAATTCTTGTTCTTATTCTATATTTGTAATTTTTTTATTTGTGTTCTTGTTCTATTTGTCATTATAGGGTTTCAAGGACATTTCCATACTAAAGTTGGAAAATGCATATCTTCTATAGTCGTTGGATTATAAGTAGGCTGTTGATCCCTAATTTTCAATATTTAAATAACTGTAAATTTGTTTAATTGAATTCTTGAAAGGATTGTTTGAAATTAGTTTAAATGGGGAACCTCTTTATGATGGCCCCGAGACATAACCATTAGGAATTTTTTCCCTAAAATAGCATCTTGAAAATGAGTTGGTTGCTTGAAAATGAGTTTCCTATGGCTAGGGTTTAAGAGTCCATCAACGTATCGGGGTTGAAAGGTGGATGCAAATGGTTCTACAAGTAAATATAAACAAGATTCAGATATTAGAATGGTTCATACCTTAACAAATGAAGGTTGATCTAAGTAGCCCTTCAATCCTCTTCTTGCTCCTCTCACTCCAAGAGACCTGCAAAATGAATTATACCTACCTCAAATCAATATGACCACATATAAAACAATGGTAATCAAAGAAACATGAAATAATAATCTGATTAACATTATCATATGATCATAAACAAAGATTCAATCACACATTGATCAATGATTTGGGAAGAAGAAGAACATCACATCTTTATTAATCTTGAAAACAAGTACAAATATACCTTCTCTTCAAGTTGGGCACTTCACGAAACCTTGATCTGGTTCTACTGCTTCTCTTCTCTAAGGAACTCAGCCTCCAAGCTCTACAACACAAGGAGAAATCTTCT
This sequence comes from Pseudotsuga menziesii, assembly GCA_001517045.1. Lineage (NCBI taxonomy): Eukaryota > Viridiplantae > Streptophyta > Pinopsida > Pinales > Pinaceae > Pseudotsuga > Pseudotsuga menziesii. The sequence continues at coordinate 515,927 of LPNX010495797.1, read as the reverse complement.
AGGGAAAAGGTGTGAGAAAAGAGAGCTCCAATTCCTCCAGCATAACAATGAAAATATTCAAGTCTCTTCTCATGGACCTCCCTACATCTATTTATATGCTTTATGAAGAGTTAGGGTCGAAGACAAAGTAGTTACAACTGAAGGAGTAAGTTGCATAACTACCCAAACTACTCAAATTTCAAAAAACATATTTTTTTGACATTTTCAGGAGCAATATGCGGGTTGTGGAGACAATAGCCACAAGAACAAAAGGTGGATCTATGTCTCAAAAAAATGTCATATAAAATGTAACAAGGTCTTGCACAACTTGGGCAATAGAAAAATGACGATGCTACTGTCGGCCCAAGGTCTTCAATCCAAACCGCCCAAAAAAGGTATGAATCCTAACCATGTGAATAAAGGAGTTGAAGTCGAACATGGAGGAAACTATTTGATTACTAGTCAATGATGAGAACCGTTAGCAAACATGAGGTAAACCACCATGAATGAAAATGGTCCCCAAGGTACCTAGTACATTCTAACAAGTGTGAATACAAGGACTTGAAGAATCCATCAAGTAGGACACAGTAAGGTATTCCCACTACCCAATAGTGAGGGAAATTTCCACTGATGACTGCAATCCCCAAGGTACTATCATAAAAATCTAAATCTCATTCCCAGAGCAAGAGGTGTTGCAATCGATAGGAATATATCCGCTGGAAGGAAGGCATTAAGGCATCCTTCATCATCCAACACGAGGTATGTCAAAGACTAATTGGATCTGGAATTGGTACTGAATTTCATGACAAGGACAACCGAAGACATGATGTAATGAACTGATACTAGGGAATGACCGACACAAAAGCTCAAGGAAACTACAGAATGGCTGACAAAGGTTTAATCCTTGAATAGTGAGCATGACACAAAAGTGACTTAAGTAGCTTTTGACACAAAAGGGACCAATGACACAAATCTGCAATGTAGGAGACATTGAAATATTCCCCATATAATTGGAAAAGAGACCAATTGGAAGAGTAAGAAACTTTGAATCGGGATAAGATAAAAAAAACTAGGACCCAAATGTGGATAGACTCAAAACTGGTGCTTTCTTCAAGAAAATAATACTTGTTGCCATGTTGTAAAATACATGTGAATGAACTTCCCTTCCCTCTTTCTTGTAAAGGTTTAATGAGTCTAAGAAAGCAAACTCGAGACCTTCTTCATTTTTGGAAAGCTCGAAGAAGAGACAGAAGAATTATTGATAAAGCACCGATTCGTGGATTTTACGAGCTCGAACTAGTACATGCCCGTCAGCGTTTCATAGTTTAGAGAGTCTGAAAACTCCAAAGAAGACTCCAGGGGGGGAACTTTTTCATCCAATTTAGTCTCTTTGGCCGAAAAAGTATAAAACAAACCACAGAAGAACTCTCTTAGCTTCCAAAGAAGTAAGGTGCACCTTTTTCGTATTTAGTCAGGAAGGTCCGAAAAAGGTTAATTACCAGCTACCTAAGGCTCCTTCAAAAGCAACATATAGCCTGAGTTTAACGAGTGTGAAGGAAGGAAAGATCACTTAGAAAGATCCATTTGACTACGAGAAATGGGGCTTACAACAGTAAAATCAATGCTTTGTTCTTTAGGGTTTAATGAGCATGAAAAAGACATAAAATACACTTGGAATCTTTTTCATGTTTAGGTCCAGAGCATGAAAATGGGAAAACTAAGCTCATACCGGGTGCTCCTTCTCCGTAAATTTAGTCCCTCGGGTCCGGAAAAGTGATAAACCTATGCCTAAGAATACTCTTCTCAAATACATAGAAAAGAGATTTTTCCTTTCTCGTATTATTACACATGGTACGAGAAAGTGATAACCTACCACCAATGTGGATTCCCATTCACATATTCTTAACGAGCTTGAATGGACAAGTTTACTCGGAAGTCAAGTCTATTTTGAGGATTCAGACCTAGGCCTAAAGAAACTCAATATCTTTCCCGTGAAGTTTTAACGAGTCTGAAAAATTCAACTTGCGGCCTCCTTGCTATTTTCAACGAGCTGAAAGGAGAGCAGAAAGAATGCTCTAAATGCAAGGAGATGAGCATCATAGGAAGGTGAAACTAGTTCCAAGCGCAAGGAAAAAACCTATGCATAATGCAAGGAAAGCGAGAAAGATAAGGACACTCGGGGAACATCTCCTCAAGGTAAAAGGTGTCAAGTTGCAAAGGAAAAATGATACAAGGCTTGGCGATGTGAGAACAAGGATGACGTCTTATACAATGAGCTAAAAGTGTGGAAGCTGACATCAGGCTCATAAGCGTGAGTAGGGCACATGCAAATGCAGTTATAGCTTGAACGACAAGACAAGGACAATAAACAATTGTGAATCCAACTAAGAATCCTGTCTCCAAGAAACAACAGCATCAAGATCAGTATGAGTTGGTTGCTTGAAAATGAGTTTCCTATGGCTAGGGTTTAAGAGGCCATCAACATACTGGGGTTGAAAGGTGGATGCAAATGGTTCTGTAAGTAAATATAAACAAGATTCAGAGATTAGAATGGTTCATACCTTAACAAATGAAGGTTGATCCAAGCAGCCCTTCAATCCTCTTCTTGGTCTTCTCGCTCCAAGAGACCTGCAAAAAAAAGTATACCTTCCTGAAACCAATATGACCACATATAAAACAATGGTAATCAAAGAAACATGAAATAATAATCTAATTAACATTATCATATGATCATAAACAAAGATTCAATCACACATTGATCAATGATTTGGGAAGAAGAAGAACATCACATCTTTATTAATCTTGAAAACAAGTACAAATATACCTTCTCTTCAAGTTGGGCACTTCATGAAACCTTGATCTGTTTCTACTACTTGTCTTCTCCAAGGAACTCAGCCTCCAAGCTTTGCAACACAAGGAGAAAGCTTCTAGGGAAAAGGTGTGGGAAAAGAGAGCTCCAATTCCTCCAGCATAACAATGAAAAGATTCAAGTCTCTTCTCATGGACCTGCCTACCTCTATTTATATGTGTTATGAAGAGTTAGGGTCGAAGACAAAGTAGTTACAACTGAAGGAGTCAGTTGCATAACTACCCAAACTACCTGAATTTCAAAAAACGTATTTTTTTGACATTTTCAGGAGGAATATGCGGGTTGCGGAGACAACAGCCATGTATGAGGAGTTATACGCAGGTTTCAATGTAAATATTTGCATATTTAGGGCATACGCGAGTATTATATATGACAAGTCGCGTACAATACGTAGGTTTCCTTAAGGAAACTCGCGTATACATCAACAAAGCTCATTTTAAGGGTACTTATGTGCATTTTCAGACTTTGGTGTCTGCAAGAAAGTTTGAGCTGAGTCAAATAAATTTCTAACGGTGTAGAGATGAGGTCAAACAGAGTTACAAAACTCATGATATGGATCCTCCAATTTAGGTGTGTTTTCAGTGACTTTCATGAAGTGTCGTCATGGAAGTGTCGACAAGTGATGGAATCATGGGAAAGGGGTCACAGGAAGAGATGTGTCATTTTGATCTATAACATATATGGTTTCAAGGAAATTTCCATACTAAAGTTGGAAAATGCATATCTTCTATAGTCGTTGGATTATAGGTAGGGTCTTGATCCCTGATTTTCAATATTTAAATAACTGTAAATTTGTTTAATTGCATTCTTGAAAGGATTGTATGAAATTGGTTTAAATGGGGAACCTCTTTATGATGGCCCCAAGATCTAACCATTATGATTTTTTCCCTAAAATATCATCTTGAAAATGAGTTGGTTGCTTTCAATCCAAGTTATTTCTCTCGCAATCAAGACTATCTATGTAAATTCAAAGACCTTAAACTCTTAGTTGAAGAATGCAAGACAAATAAGCTAGAAAATAAATGTATTTATACTATTCTTTCTAATATTGGCCCTCCTTATTCCAATTTTGTATCTACTTTTCACTATGTTATAGCCCAAATTGGCACTTCATTGTTTGTGATGACGGTTGCATGACAACACTTTATAATGTCAACTTTTGCTCACAGAAAATGATACTATGGATGGAAGAGACCTACTTTGGTGCTTAATAATGTGTCATTAACGCATTCAATGATTATCCAAAAGTTAGGACAATTATGATCACATATGGAGACCAAAACACTCTTTTAAAGGCCCTCAAAATGGCATTTTTTTCCAAAAATTGCATGTTGCACTTGTTTCGCGAACATTTTTCTCCTAAATAAGCATGTTCCTTTTGTCCCAAGGGCTTGTGACATGCACCTTTCTCTTGTACCACTATATTTTTGCTTAAAAATTCCAAAAAATCTAAAAAAATATTGAAATTGGGGCAATTGGGGTGGTTTTAGAAACTTCCTTATCAGTTACAACTAATTTCTCCTAGTGGTAATTGTCTCCTTTAACTATAAAATTAAGAGAGATTAGCCATGGAGGGAATTTTTTTATCTAAGAAATTCTATGCTAGAGGATTGGTTTCTCTCTATGCCTCATTGTCCATGTCCTCTGTCTTGAAGTTGCTATCCTAATTAGTTTCATACTTTTGTACACTGGCACCTTGGTTGGGAATCTTGGAGAAGAATAAGCAAGAGAGCCAGAATTAAGGTTTCAAAAGGTTTCTAGAAGTTGAAGGTATATTTTTATCTTTCTTCTATTATGAATAAAATTGGATATCCTCCCTTTCCTTAAAGGTTGTCTTGGTTTTTTTCTAGGATTTGGTGTTATGTTGGCATTCATAAATTAGGTTTTATGCCCTTTTTTGAATTTCAATAATCTGTTTGTATCCAAATGTGTTTGAGGAAGGTGTTGTATAGGTTTTTTAGGTACTTGGATTGGAGATTAGAATCAAATCTCAAGATTCAAGGAAATATAGGACTAACCTTCGTATCAAGGTGCATACGTTCTCTTTCCCTAAACTTGTAGATAATTTTGTTCTTGTTTGATTGTCTCAATGTAACCCCTAGGTGTGCTACTTATTCAGACTCTAATATGTTGATGATGTCAACCCCATTAATAGGATATAATTTCGCACAACAAAATTGTTGACTTTGCTCAAGAGATAGCCACCTGCTTTGGGGTATTTAAGTTTCCTCTAATGTTACAAAAAGGGAACTTTTGGAGTCTATTTTAAGATATTTTTCACATGCACATTTCCTTGTCCCACCATAGTTTTTCTTAAAAATGCAAAAATATTTAAAAAATCTCTAAATTGTAAGAGTTGGGGTGTTTTTGGAAGCTTCCTTCTCGATTACAACTAATTTATCCTATTGGAAATTGTCTCCTTGAACTATAAAATTAAGAGGGATTATAAATGGATGGAAATTTTTGGTCTAAGAAAGGTTATGATGGAGGAATAGCTGATCAATATCCCTCATTGTCCATTCCCTACGCCTTGAATTTGTTGCCCTAATTTCAGTTTCATACTTTTGTACATTGGATCCTTGGTTGGGATTTTTGGAGAAGACAAGAAGGATATCCAAAGTTGAAGTTTAAAAAGGTTCCTAGTGGTTGATGGTATATTTGTAACTTTATTCTATTATGAATAAAATTGGATATATTTCCCTTACCTTATAGTTGTATTGATGTTTGTCTAAGATGCAGTGTTGTGTTGATGTTCATCAATTAGATTTTATGCTCTTTTTGAATTTCAATCATCTATTTGTATCCAAATTTGTTTGAGGAATGTGTTGTATTTGTTTTGTAGGTATTTGTATTGAAGATCAGTAGCAAATATCAAGATTCAAGAAAATCTAGGACTAGCCCTCGTAATAAGGTGCATAAGTTCTCTTTCCCTAAACTTCTATATAATGTTGTTCTTGTTTGATTGTCTCCATGTAAGCCATAGATGTCCTACTTATTCAAACCAAAGTATGTTTGTGATGTCAACCCCATTCACAGTATATGATTCCACACAACACACTCCACCAAAAACTGTTCGGGTACATAGGGTACTCCCAAAAGACCGAACACCTTAAGATACTGCTTCACACAAATAGATCACATATCAACACACCGATGTTTGTCACGTGGTTAAAACCCTCAAGAGGGAAACAGTCCACGGCCCCAGCCAAATAGCTACTTGGAGCAATTTATTATGCAAAAGAAAGAAAGTTACACGAGCTGCTCATAATCGATCAACTAGCCAAGGACCCTCTATGCTCTTTAAATAGAGATCATAGACCAATCGGGTGTTAAGCCACAGATCAATGGTAGGTATGATCTAAGAGAAGTTGAACCATCAGATCACTCTATGTCTAGAACATATCGTGACCGTTGGATTAGAATATTTACAAATGCATACTAATGCATACTAAAGAAACACACTTTTACCTAACAGATATATTACACAAGTTGATCTTAACTAACTCCTAAGTGTCTAAATATCCTAACATCCCCCATTAAGAACAACTTGGGATAGGATTGAAGGATTTACAAAAGTGACACTATTAGGAGAAGGAAGGAGGCATTAGAGCCTATCCGCCCTTAAGGACACATTCCTAAACTCCTAACATAGACTGAAGTTTAGAAAAATTCACTTCTGTAAGAGACTTGGTGAAGATGTCTGCAACTTGATCATCTGTAGGGCAATAGAGAACTTCAATAACACTATCATGAACAAGATTTCTGATGAAGTGCATGTGTAGTTCAATGTGTTTGCTGTGCTGATGTAGAACTGGATCTTTGGAAAGCTTGATGGCACTTTGATTGTCGCACCAAAGTGGAGTAGGTTGCTGCTGCTCGAACCCAAACTTTGAAAGGATCTGTTGAAGCCATAAAGCTTCCTGACTAGCATTAACTGCGGCTTGATTTTCTGCATCTGCTGAAGAAAGAGCAAGAGCTTGTTGTTTCTTAAAAGCCCAAGTGACAGGTCTAGATCCCAGACTGAAAACATAACCTGCAGTAGAATTTCGATCATCAGGATCACCGGCCCAATTTGAATCAGTGAAACCAACCAACAAAGGTTTCCTCCCTGTACTGTAATGAATCCCAAACTAAATTGTACTGCAAATATATCGAAGTATTCTTTTTACTGCTTTCCAGTGACTTTCATGAGGAGTTTGCATATAACGGGAAACACGACCAATGGCAAAGGAAAGGTCAGGACAGGAATGAGTCAAGTATAAAAGACTACCAAAAAGCTGATGATACAAGGTGGCATCTACTTCAGGGGAAGTACAAGTGGTAGAAAGTTTGACTCCAGACTGGAAGGGAGAAAGGGATGGTTTACAATCTTCCATGTGGAAGCGATGAAGAAGGTCAAAGCATACTTAGACTGGGAAAGAAAGATTCCTTCTTTGGTTTGCAAGACTTGGAGAACAATAAAATAATGCAAATGTCCTAAGTCTGACATTTCAAAATTTTGCTTAAGATTGGATTTCACATGGGTTATAAGGTTAGGGTCACTACCAGTAAGGATAAGATCATCAACATAAAGAACAAGTATAATGAGATGGTTTCCTACTTTCTTGGTATAGACATTAGGGTCAGAATGGAATCTAGAAAAACCAGTGTCAAGGACAAAGCTATCCATTTTGGCATACCAAGCTCTAGGAGCTTGCTTAAGGCCATATAAGGATTTCTTAAGGAGACAAACAAGGCTAGAGTTAGTATGAACATATCCAAGAGGTTGTTCCATGTAAATTTCCTCATGTAAATCACCATGTAAGAAGGCAGACTTGAGATCCATTTGATGGACTTCCCAGTTATGTACGGCTGCAAGGGAAAGAACAAGGCGGATGGAGTTCATTTTTGCTACAGGGGAAAAGGTTTCATTGTAGTCAATCCCTTCAACTTCGGAAAAACCTTTGGCAAATAACCTTGCCTTAAGTCTTTCAACACTTCCATCTGATGCATACTTAGTTCTGTAGACCCATTTACATCTGACAAGTTTTCTTCCTTTTGGAAGAGGAACAAGATCCCAAGTATCGTTCGCCATTAAGGAACCATATTCTTCATCCATAGCTGCATCCCAATCTTGATTTCTTGAAGCTTCTGCAAAATTTTCTGGATCATGATTCTCATAAACTTGAGCCAAAAGAGAAGAGGCTCGCTGAAACTGAGAACGGGTTCGACGTTGATCTCTAGGATCACCTACAAGATCACCAGCTGCTTCACATGTTGAACGGACCCATCGAGGAAGTATTGGTGCTGGTGCAATTGGAGGAACATGAGCAGGTGGAGGTGGATTTTCATCCTCACTGTCATCATTAGAAACTGGAGTTGGAAACCTGTCAAGGAAGTTGGAAGAAGAAGAAGAAGGCACAATCGCCGAATCAAGCTCGCAGGCCAAAGATGGCACACCCGCCAAGTTAGGCTCATAGGACAAGAGATTTTCATCAAATTTAACATCTCTTCTAATGATTATATCATGTGAATGGGGTTGAAGAAGTCTATAACCGCTTACATCTTCAGAATATCCAACAAATATGCACTTTTCACTTTTAGGCTCCAATGCTTTCCGTTTTTCATCCGGAATGTGAGCCCATGCTTCACAACCAAACACACGAAAGTGACTTACATCTAGTTTAATTTTACTCCATGCTTATTCAGGTGTTATACCGTGTAAAAATTTAGTGGGTGGGTGATTAACTATGTAATTTGCACAATTTATGGCCTCATCCCAACATTGAAGACTTAGTCCCTTAGATTGGATCATACAATTAGCCATTTCTTTTAAAGTGCGGTTCTTTCGTTCAGCTACACCATTTTGTTGTGGTGTATATGGAACAGTGTGCTGTTGTTGGATTCCTTGTTCAGTGCAAAAAGTAGTGAACTTGTTGTTAACATATTCTCCTCCATTGTTAGATCTTAACTTAATAATTTGATGACCAGATTGTTTTTCAACAAGGTCCTTGTAGGCCAAGAACATGTTAAATACTTCGCTCTTAAGTTTTAGGAAGTAAACCCAAGTGCGTCTGGAGTAGTCATCAATGAAAGTTAAGAAATATTTGAAACCAGAAAAGGAAGCAGATAGAAGAGGGCCACACAAGTCACTATGCACAAGCTCCAAGGGAACCGAGGCATGCCAAGAGGCACATTTGTCAAAACTGTCCCGATGATGCTTTTCGAGTACACAACCGGAACAAACACCATCCTTGCAAGATACGAGCAGAAGACCAGTCACCATTTTGCCTTTACATAGTTGTTGCAATGAGCGATAATTTAAGTGACCAAATCGCTCATGCCAAAGTTTCCTCAAGTTATCACTATGAACAACAAAAAATGAAGGAAAAGGTGATGACCCAAAGTTGTTAAATTTGTACAACCTGGTGTTGCTGCTGCAAATTTTTCTCCCCGATTTTATTTTTACTTAAACTCTGGGACCCCTCCTCATCATTTTGCTTGGACTGATTGTTAAAGGCTCGTCCCATCGAGCATATCTGTTCATCTTGAAGTTGAATTCCCGCTATTTTGTTTGCTTCGTTCAGTTTAGTTTGGGTCGTTTGGTCTGTTTAATACCCATAGAACATGAAAATGTTTCCTTCAAAGACAAAATGTTTGTTTTGGTTGCAATTGATCCTTAACGCTGTTGGTTTGCGCTTTGGATCGGACCTCTTCCGGAAGATACTGAGCCTCAACTCACCCGTCGTTGCGGATCCTTGATCAAACTTTATGCCCGATTGGAGTTTCGTCCGACGCCCGATTCATTGTTCGATCACTTGCTCCTAAGTTTCTAATGGCCCGTCGTTGCGGCCGGGAGGATAAAGTCAGCTCCCGATTAGAGTGTCACCCAACATCCGACTCATTGCTCTTTTCTCCCGCCCGCGTCGCTCAGCCTTTGCATCATCTGCCGTTGTGGGTGGTAGAGCAATCTAGCCTCTGATACCCTCCTTTCCGGCATCCGGTTTCCTTTATCGCCCGTGTTGTCACTTACCTAGTTCTTATACTCCTCCGTTGTTGCGGCTCTTGAAAGCCTTGTCCCATCCGATGCAGAAGTCTTTTCCCGTCCGATCCAAGTATCGCCCGACCGCCGATGTTTTTTTTGCTGCGAGTTCTCGTCCAGATGAACCAGGCCAGCCCCTTGTGGATTTATCAGTATGGTTAGGAATTTTAGATGCTTAACATCTCAATTTAGTGGATAATGCACCAAAGTTGTATGCAGAGAGAATCCCATGGATCGCTGAAGCAACGTATCGCAAAGAAAAGGACAACATAAGTGAATGACAGAGGCACCGACGAGGCATTTTCAGCAGTTACTGTCAGAAGATAAACGCCTGTGGAAATGATGGGGAAAACGTAACGACCAGAGAGGAAACTGAATCGTGAAGGGTTCTGAAAGATCACATGCTGAGGGTAGCTCAGGAGACGGTAGTTGTGGTTTAAATAACGGGAAGCCTGACTAAAAAGGGGCTTTTTACCCTAGAAAAAAATGTAAATGTTTGCTTGTAAGAGGAACTACTTCGTTTTGCAAAAGGAACTGCAATTATACCTGGTTGGAGAAAGTGAAATGGAATGTATCAATGTGTTTCGATGAATGATGTTGGAGAGGAACTATTTCATTTTTAGCTGCATTTCATTTACTATGAGAATGTTTAATTTCCTGAACCTATGTTCTTATTGAATGTTCTTTGGTATTTTCATGATCGCTCCATGTGAGTAATAATGGAATTCATACAGAAATTGGATACCTGATTGTTAAATATTTGTGATTGTTCATGTGTCTGAAAGGAGTATCAGCTAACTGTAATTCTTCATACTGCATGTGCAAAAAATTGAATTACTCACTTAAAATTGATGGCTCGCTCCCTAGGGATAGTTTAGATAATTAGTTTGTTTCTTATTGTATGTGATTTGGTTGCCTGTGGGTCTAAGACGAGAGGTAAGAACCTGCGCATCACATCGTGACTGCCCCTCGCAGTCTAATCACCTTGCACTTAGTTAGGCACGTGCACTTCATCTCTTAAGTTAAAATACAAAAACTCAGTGGACCGGGCCGCAACCGGTAAAGCTTTGTTTTTGTTACTTGACTCACGGTAGCCGGACCGCAGACTGGACGGATTCCCTATACCAAACAGTCAGCGGGCTAGTTGGGAACGCTGATTGGGGAGAATCCCTTTCTGTTGTCGCCTGCGAATTTCCAGGCCTCAACAGTTTTTGGCGCTAGAAGGAGGGCCGCCAGTGCATGGCTGGCCGAGGAAACCTGTTTTACAGAGAACATTCTGCTGGTTACAGTTCTGAAAGTAGTGGACCGCGTAATCCATTTCCAGAAGAAGAAAACAGAGAACATCTATATCCTGTTCGCAACGAGATTGTAAATGATCTAAGAAGACATACCCGTGCTTATGTAAAGAAGATTGGAGGGTTGCCAATTATTCCCGAATTTCCTAGAAGAGAGTACAAGAAGAAAGACCGTCCTCTAATTGAAGATTTAGTGTTGGTTGGAGACTAGGAAGAGCTTGTGGAAACTGCTTTACAGGAGGTCGAATTGCCTTTGAACCAAATAGGCCCAGACACTCCGTACAGCTCTCCTGTTCACACCCCTATTGGTTCATGTCCTGACACCCCTGCTGTTTCACCTCCTCACTCTCCACCCAGACTCATGGCCGGTGTTGACACCAATCAACCCCCACCTAATCCTCCACCACCTGCATGGAAAGCCAGATCGCCTTTGAATCTGACCCCACCTTTGCACAACCTACCCCAAGCCTTTCAGAAGCTACTACCCAAATTTGACCCAAATGAAAAAATCCCGGTGGATGATCATCTACAGAGTTTCTACTTGGCATTAGAAGGACTGAGGGCAGGGGAGCATGAAGATGTGGTTTGTAGACTATTCCCGCATACCCTCAAAGGAGCCGCGGCCTCGTGGTATTTTGGATTGCCCGCCAATTCAATCCCAGACTGGGACACTTTCGAGAGGATATTCAGAAGTAAGTATGCCGTCCAAAAGACTCATGCTGCCCTCATGAAAGGACTGTGTGCATTGAAGAAAGAGAAAAAAGAAAAGGTGCACAGCTTTACACAAAGGTTTGCAGCATATCTAAAAAATTTCTCTGAAATAGATAAGCCTTCAGACAAAGTACTGATTGAATACTATACTTCAGCTTTGGGGCCTGATTTAGCCATGTTTGCAAAAGGTAGGGCCAAGCCTACTTTGACTGAGACCTATGAAGAGGCAGAAGTGGTGGAGGCTGAAAGGGAGAGCGTTGAAGATTATCCTGAACAGTCAGGGGAGAAAAGGAAAACCATACTGTTTACTAAGCCCAAAGAGGAGAAAGCACCAGACTATGAAGGTATGGCCAAAATGGTGCAAAAGCTCTCTAACAAGATCATAGATTTAGAGAAAGAAAAAGAAGCACAAAAGTTTTACAGGCCATACTATAAGAAAAGAGAAGACAACAATCAGGCCCAACCTCCTCCTCAAAGGAATGCATCCATGAATTTGACAGACATAGGTATGGAAAATTTCTGTACTTTTCATCAGCAGCCTCACTCTGAAAAGAACTGTCTGCAATGGGTAAATTCCATGACATTGGTCATGAATCAGATGTTGGATTCCAGACTGACAGAAGAAGATGATAAGGAGAGGAAAGAAAGTGCTGCTTCCACTTCTACAAAAGAACAGGAGGAAGACACTATGGCATTATGGAGTTCTGTTTCCGTGCTCGACGCTGAAAAGGAAAATACTCAAGGACGCACAGGGGTCAGAGAGGCAAACGTGACAACTAGAAGTAAAGGGATGGTTAGTGATGACAGTCTTTTAATCCCAAAGATCAGGAGGCTGCAAAGGAATGTCAGGAAAAAGTTTCAAGACAAGGCCTTGGCTGATCAGATACCAGAATTCACTATTACCAGCCAAGACCCTAGACAGAACAGAACATCGCCTGAGTCAAATCAAGAGAACGTAAGTGCTGGTAAATCTCAGCCCACTAGATCACAAATTGAATATGACATTGTTGAAGATTTGAATAAGGTAAAAGCAAATGTCCCATTGTTCGAAATGTGCAAAGTACCTCAACAGAAAGAAAAACTGCTGAAAGCACTTGAAACGTCTGAAGAGAAACTGCCCACTGAAAATCAGCCCCGGGATGAAGAAGAAATCAGAGAAGCTAGCACCGGAGGTATGTCTAAAACTAAACATCCACCTTTCCTCCTGACATTTGAAGTTTTCAATCATAACGTGCACAATTGTCTAGTAGACTCAGGGGCGTCAATTAATGTCATGCCCATATCGGTATGCAAGAAAATAAATGGGCAGCCTAAGCCATCCACGTGGAGGGTGGTGCAATTGGACAGGACAGACGTTAAGGTGATTGGTGAAATGGAGGACGTCCTAATCCGCCTAGCATCTAATAGTAGAGTATGCCAAGTTATTAACATCGTAGTGGCTGACATACCAGATGCTTACGGCCTGGTCCTGAGTAGGGATTGGTCAGCTAAGTTAAATGGGTATTTCGCTTCAGATTGGTCACATCTTTGGTTACCGTACAAAGGAAGTCCCAATCAGATCAAGGTTTTGAGAGAACCTTACATGAAGTATAACATCACTCAATTGGATGAGAAGAATGTACCGGTTGAATCTGTACTGGGAAACTACTATCTTGAACTAGAACTAGGGAATTATCAAGTGGAAGAAGCTAGAAACACATCTGACACTCAGCTTGATCTCCTTCGTTTTTCTCAGGCTGATGAGCTTGACTGTAAAATAGTAGATTTAGCTATAGGAGTAAGTTCATTTTTCAGTAGATAATGCTTTCTAGACTCTGTATTTTGATGGCTCAAAGACATTAGAAGGGTCATGGGCCGGCTGCGTCCTTATTGATCCACAAAAAAATAAACGCTTCCTTTCCTGTAGATTAGAATTTGAGTGTACTAACAATACAGCCGAATATGAAGCATTAGTGCAGGGACTCAAGAAAGCGATCGAGCTAGAGGTTAGTAATTTAAAAGTTTTTGGGGACTCAGAAATAGTTGTGAAACAAATAAGAAATCAAATACATTGTGTCTCCCCTCACTTGAAAGCTTACCAAAACGAGGTATGGGATTTGCTTAGACATTTTCATGCATTTAACATTATTTCAATCCCAAGGATAAAAAACGCAGCTGCTGATCTTTTAGCTACATCAGCTGCCAGGCTGGTTCCCACTAATAACAAATGCTCTATTGAATTACTTTTCAGGCCTTCAGTACAGGACATGGTCACCAACCTGCGATTATTTGACGATGATCAACAGATAATTGAATGCTTGACAAACGGTGAAGTGTTTAAAGGGGCTATCATAGACGATGAGGAACATCAGGCTGAAATGAAATACAACAATTTCATTCGCAAAGGAGTCAGGACGCTGGAGAAAATGTTTGACTTGAATGAGAAATTTAGAAGACCCGCTAATGTGAAGACGCACAGCTCAACTCTACAGTTTGAGCTAATTAACTTAGGGACTGAAACGGATCCTAAGTTCGTCAACCTCGGTAAAAGTTGTTCACCCACGGAAAGGGACAAGTTTCTCAGTTTGTTTAAGCAGTACAAGGATGTCTTTGCCTGGACATATGCAGATTTGAAAACTTACGACACTAGTATTATTAAGCATATTATTCCTATTAAAGCTGGCGTTAAGCCATATCAACAGCCGTTAAGAAAAATGTACCCAAAGCTGGAGCCGCTGATTCAAAGCGAGGTGAAGAAATTGCTAGACGCCAGGATCATCTTTAAAGTCAGGCATTCTGAATGGGTGTCAAACCTGGTACCTGTCAGGAAAAAGTCGAGAGAAATCAGACTGTGCGTGGACTTCATAAACTTAAACCACGCCTCGGATAAAGACAACTACCCGGTACCTCCCATGGAGCAATTGCTTCAGATGGTTTCTGGTTCTGAAATGTTTTCATTGTTAGATGGTTTCTCTGGCTACAACCAAGTATTGGTATCTGAAGAAGATCGATTGAAGACGACATTCAGAACTAAATGGGGAACTTTCGCATATAGAAGAATGCCCTTTGGACTGATTAATGCTGCCACAACATTTCAGAGAGCGATGGACATAGCTTTTCGCGGATTTATTGGGCGAAGTGTGGTGGTCTACCTGGACGAAATCATGATTTTTTCGAAGAAAAGAGGGGAGCATGCATTCCACTTAAAGCAAATCTTTGAACGCTGCAGGAAATATGGTATCTCCCTCAATCCTAAGAAGTGCGTGTTCGCGGTTACTGAAGGTAAGTTACTAGGGCATATAGTTTCGAAGAGAGGTATATCCATAGATCCAGAAAGAATTAAGGCTATTGAGCAAATCCCTATGCCTCATAATAAAAAGGGGATGCAATCCTTCATGGGAACGATAAATTTTGTGTGTAGGTTTGTGCCTGATTTTGCCTAGACTGTTAAACCATTACAGCAGATGGTTAAGCAAAATACACAATTTAAGTGGACTGAAACAGAAAAGAATGCTTTCAGTAAAATCAAGACTGCTATTGCACATGCGCCCTCTCTGAAGAGTCCAGATTTTGACAAGGATTTTATTATATATACATTTGCGTCTGATGATTCATTGGCAGCCGTACTTATGCAAAAGGAAGACGGGGGTGATGAATGCCCGATTTCTTTTATGAGTACTGGGCTGCAAGGAGATGAATTGAACTACCCAGCCATTGACAAACAGGCATACGTAGTATTTAAGGCAGTCAAGCAATTCAGGTCTTATATACTAAAAAATCAAACCAAGGTAATAGTCCCTTTCCCAGCCGTAAGATCCCTTCTCATTCAAAAGGAATTGGGAGAAAGAAGGGGCAACTGGGTGACAGCCCTTCAAGAATACGACTTGGAATTCAAACCAGCCACTATAGTGAAAGGTCAAGGGTTATGCAAGCTGATGACTGGAAGCAGTAATGATGAAGAACAAGCATGGGATGATGAAGCTGAGTTGCATGTAATGGATGTTTGTCCTTTATTTACAGCTCCTGAATCTTGGTATAGAGACCTTGTACATTACCTGCAGTCAGGGGTGTTTCCTGAACATTGGAATTCCAAACAAAGAAGAGCTTTGCGTCTAAAGTCAGTTTCCTACCAACTCGTAGAAGGCATATTATTCCAAAAAAACTATGATGGAGTCCTTCTAAGATGCTTGGAAAGAGAAGACGCTGAGAAAGTAATGTCTGAATTACACGATGGTCTGGCCGGCGGACATTATTCAGGAGACACTACGGCCCACAAAATCCTTAGGGCCGGTTACTATTGGCCAACTCTCTTCCGGGATGCACATGCGCACGTCCGAAAATGTGATACTTGCCAAAGATGTGGTGGAAGACAACCTAGAGCAGCAGCACCTCTAAATCCTGTAATGATTACGGAGCCTTTCGAGCAATGGGGAATAGACATCATTGGAGAAATAAAGCCGAATTCCTCCCTGCTACACAGGTATATTCTTACTACAACTGATTATTTCACCCGCTGGGTCGAAGCTATCCCCTTGCGCAAGATAAACGAAGACGAAGTCATCAGTTTTTTACAAGATCATATCATGACCAGGTTTGGGGTTCCAAGTTCATTAGTTTTTGATAATGCTAAGTACTTTTCTTCCATTAAGATTACTGCATTTGCTCATGAGAAAGGTATAAAATTACACTATTCTGCTAACTATTATCCGCAAGGGAATGGCCTGGCTGAATCCTCAAATAAAAACCTCATTAGAATCCTGAAAAAGACTGTCATAGAAAACCAGCGAAGTTGGCACTCAGCCTTACCCAATGCCCTGTGGGCTGACAGAGTCACCCCCAAGTGTGCAATAGGAGTGTCACCCTTCACCCTTGTATATGGTAAGGAAGCCATCTTGCCCCCCAACATCATGCTCCCATCTTCCATACTAGCTCAGGAGTCTAGGGGGTCTGATGATGAGGTTCTCCAAATAAGAATATACAATCTCCTGAAAGCAGAGGAGGCCCGATCCAAAGCTAGAGAGCATTTCCAACAGCAGCAGGAGGTAGTGAAGAGATGGTTTGACAAACATAAAGCTGGAAAAAAGGACCTGGAAGTAGGAGACCTTGTTCTCAAATGGGATCACCCCCACGATGAGAAAGGGAAGCACACTAAGTTCCAACAGTTATGGGTAGGTCTGTTTCAAATCACCGCTAAGCTTGGCCCTGTTACTTATATGTTACAGGATTTACAAGGATGGGAGGAGAACCTGCCAGTTAATGGTCTGGTTCTCAAACCTTATTTTTCTTAAGTTGTTTTTGATCTTTCTGACTTGTACATAAATAAGCTGTGTTGAGTTATGCTTTCATTTGTTTAAGTTGAGTCTTTGTTTTCAATAAAGGTGGTTAACTTGTGATTATGTGGGGAACCCCAAATTTCTGGAAATGGTAAACATTTGTTGAATAGTTAGACTATGGGTTCCATATGAATTCATTCCACCAAATAGTCTCTCGAAACCCTTTGTGTGCATTGAGGTCTAGCTTGAACCCCTGTAGGGTCAATCAGATTCAAAATTCTGGAATACTATGCTGAGGCTCCGCGCACTTTACACTTAAAAGTCTAAGGGGCGATGACAGGGGACCCATGGAGAAGAGCAAGATGAACAGAGTGTTAATATAAATGATCCCATGCTAGGAAATGAATGCCAGAGAGCAGATAAGAGTCAGAATTCCTATGAAAACATCATGCTTCAAAGCTAAATCTAAAGCATAAAGTACTAATTTGTCAATGATCCTCTCCGTCCGTGAGCTGAAACTTTAAGCACATCGCTCACACAAAAGGGCACTATGGGATAGAGGATCTTGAATTGAAATTCAGTAAGAAAGGCACGCACGAAGACTTGCATCATAAGGGGACAAAATCCAAAAAGCACAAAAGTTGCTAAAATGGCATGGGAGTGAGGAACAAATGAACGTTTCTGTTCATCACCTGCTACAATCCTGTGGTGTCCAATGTTGTTAGCTACCTGAAAGAAAAATTAATAATGAACTCATATTTTGGCCTCAGCAGAGTTATCCGGACTCTGAAATCTTGGCTTTCATCCCCCAAACTGGACTGATATCAATGATTAAGATACACACTTCTGTTATTGATAAATCTGTATAACTGGAAGAGTTCAATGGATACATTTGTTACGGAACAGTCTGCCATTCAAGAAAGAAATCACCGAGAGATCTAGGTTCACCAGGAAATCGCCAGTTGTTGCTGCCGCAACTTTTTCTCCCCGATTTTATTTTTACTTAAACTCTGGGACCTCTCCTCATCATTTTTCTTGGACTGATTGTTAAAGGCTCGTCCCATCGAGCATATCTGTTCATCTTGAAGTTGAATGCCCGCTATTTTGTTTGCTTCGTTCAGTTTAGTTTGGGTCGTTTGGTCTGTTTAATACCCATAGAACATGAAAATGTTGCCTTCAAAGAAAAAATGTTTGTTTTGGCTGCAATTGATCCTTAACGCTGTTAGTTTGCACTTTGGACCGGACCTCTTCCAGAAGATACTGAGCCTCAACTCACTCGCTGTTGCGGATCCTTGATCAAACTTTACGCCCGATTGGAGTTTCGTCCGACGCCCGATTCATTGTTCGATCACTTGCTCCTAAGTTTCTAATGGCCCACCGTTGCGGCCGGGAGGATAAAGTCAACTCCCGATTAGAGTGTCACCCGACGTCCAACTCATTGCTCTTTTCTCCCGTCCGCGTCGCTCAGCCTTTGCATCATCTGCCGTTGCGGGTGGTAGAGCAATCTAGCCTCCGATACCCTCCTTTCTGGCGTCCGGTTGCCTTTATCGCCCGTGTTGTCACTTACTTGGTTCTTATACTCCTCCATCGTTGCGGCTCCTGAAAGCCTTGTCCCATCCGATGCAGAAGTCTTTTCCCGTCCGATCCAAGTATCGCCCGACCGCCGATGTTTTTTTTGCCGCGAGTTCTCGTCCAGATGAACCAGGCCAGCCCCTTGTGGATTTATCAGTATGGTTAGGAATTTTAGATGCTTAACATCTCAATTTAGTGGATAATGCACCAAAGTTGTATGCAGAGAGAATCCCATGGATCGCTGAAGCAACGTATCGCAAAGAAAAGGACAACATAAGTGAATGACAGAGGCACCAACGAGGCATTTTCAGCAGTTACTGTTAGAAGATAAACGCCTGTGGAAATGATGGGGAAAACATAACGACCAGAGAGGAAACTGAATCGTGAAGGGTTCTGAAAGATCACACGCTGAGGGCAGCTCAGGAGACGGTAGTTGTGGTTTAAATAACGGGAAGCCTGACTGAAAAGGGGCTTTTTCCCCTGGAAAAAATTGTAAATGTTTGCTTGTAAGAGGAACTACTTCGTTTTGCAAAAGGAACTGCAATTCTACTTGGTTGGAGAAAGTGAAATGGAATGTATCAATATGTTTCGATGAATAATGTTGGAGAGGAACTATTTCGTTTTCAGCTGCATTTCATTTACTATGAGAATGTTTAATTTCCTAAACCTATGTTCTTATTGAATGTTCTTTGGTATTTTCATGATCGTTCCATGTGAGTAATAATGGCATTCATACAGCAATTGGATACCTGGTTGTTAAATATTTGTGATTGTTCATGTGTCTGAAAGGAGTATCAGCTAACTGTAATTCTTCATACTGCATGTGCAAAAAATTGAATTACTCACTTAAAATTGATGGCTCGCTCCCTAGGGATAGTTTAGATAATTAGTTTGTTTCTTATTGTATGTGATTTGGTTGCCTGCGGGTCTAAGACGAGAGGTAAGAACCTGCGCATCACATCGTGACTACCCCTCGCAGTCTAATCACCTTGCACTTAGTTAGGCACGTGCATTTCATCTCTTAAGTTAAAATACAAAAACTCAGTGGACCGGGCCGCAACCGGTAAAGCTTTGTTTTTGTTACTTGACTCACGGTAGCCGGACCGCAGACTGGACGGATTCCCTATACCAAACAGTCAGCAGGCTAGTTGGGAACGCTGATTGGGGAGAATCCCTTTCTGTTATCGCTTGCGAATTTCCAGGCCTCAACACTTGGTAATATCATCAACAGTTCCAGTAGCAAGGACATTTTGAGGATTTTTAAAATCCTTGATTACAACTTGGTGAGGTGTAAACGTCACAGTTTTACCTTCACCTGAATGAGTAATTTGATAAACTGATAACAAATTGCAGGAAATTTTTGGAACACATAGTACATCACTGAAATGACCATTTTCTACTGGAACTATTCTAGATCCTACAACACTTAGAGATCTATCATCACCAACAAATATTTGTTTGGTGTTACATTCATGCATAGTAGAAAATATGGCTTTATCCTTAGCCATATGATAAGATGCTCCAGAATCAATGAGCCATTCATTTGAAGTAGAAGAAGAAGATGCAGTATAAGAGTAACCAGAAGCACAAAGTGCATGTCCATGAGAGGTATATTCTGAAGACGAATCTAGGCTAATGTGGTGCTTATTCATTGCTGCTTCCAAGGCTGTCATCTTCTTAAAACACTTAGATTCATCATGATTATCTTTCCCACAGAAATTGCAATGACGCTCAGTCTTCTTTCCTTTTTGCTTGGATCCTTTATCATTTTTTAAGGGAGGAGCTGACTGAGAGGGTTTGGGACCCTTGTTGTTTTGCTTATTATTGCGAAAATTCTGTTTCTTGGGAGGTTTGGACTTTTCTTTCTGTTGGGACAATAAGGCTTTCCCAGATGTATCTGCATTGTTAATTATTCCAAGATGAATGAGCTTATCTTGCTCTCTAATTAAGGAATCACAAAATGATTCAATACTAGGCTCTTGATAGTTGGCTGCAGTCAAGGATTCTTTCATGGAGTAGAATGTAGATAGAAAAACAGAATATGCAAGTCCAAGTTTTGATAGAATATGATAAATACATTGTTTGTCTTCTTTCTTAATCTTGCATTCTGCACATAAGAGTCTAAGAGTTTTATACTTAGATAAATAGTCTTGAATGCATGAAAAATCATTTGGATTCAAGGAAAGAAACTCATTCTCAAGTTGATGACCCTGAATTTCATTGTGTTTACCAAACACAGATTCCAACTTTTTCCAAGCTTTATCAGGTTTATCAATGCCAGATATGTGGAATCGAAAATCAGTAGAGATTGACATCCCAATCAATCCATTAGCTTCATCGCATCTATTTTCCCATTTAATTTTCTTATCATCATCAGTGGGTTCTGTTTCTTTCCCTGAGGTTATCCTGAAAAGTCCCCTACTTCACAGAACATCCTCCATACGAGATTTCCATGAGAAATAGTTAGAACTTGTAAGTATAATATCACAAGGGGCAGCCATACTATAAAATAATGGCTGAAAGAACAGAAACTAACTGTCTGGATACAAAGAGCTTGAAAAAATATGCGGTTTAAAAAAAAAACGGCACTTAAAACAAATTTCGGATGATGAAGTTATGCTTGATCAAAGAAAAAGTTGAAGATGTCCCCAATAGTGACGCGGCAGATATTAACTTGACCAACTAAAAAAAAGAAGCCCCCTCTTCCCAAGATCAACCTTTGACAATCACTTTTATAATAAAGTTGCTTTGAAGTGAATCACTTTTATAGAATAAGTGATCACTTTTACAATAATGTGACTTTTAAATAGTGCGGCAATAAATTAAAAAACTTAAGTGACTCACTTTTATATTTTATTTTATTTATGTGAGATGCACTTTTACAATAAAGTAACTTGAAAATAGAAATTGCATGCATTAAAAAGTAACTTGATAAGACTTGAACTCAAGACTTATCAAGGTGTAAAGCAACTTTGAACCAAGTGAGCTAAGTTTAAAAGGTACATAAAACTATGGAAAGAGGAAGGGGGCTTTTTTTTTCTTTTTTTTTAAACTCTTCTCTCTCGTTTTCCGTGCTTGTTTTCTTTTCCTGCAAATCACAAAAAGAAAAAAGAAAAAAGAAAATTTCCACACAATGGGGTTAGATCTTGGTTAGCTTACCCGGAAAGTCTACGTTTTCAAGTTTTCCTGTTGTTTCTAATTTGTCGTGATCGCACAAGGTGCACAGCAAAGAGCATATGTAGCCGAGAAGACAAGAAAAAAAACTTTCCCTCACTGTTTCTGATTCGCCGCGATCGTGCAAGGTGCACGGCAAAGAGCATACGCAGTCAGGGAAGGCAATAGTCTGAGACTAAAACAAAAAGATTTAATAATAAGACTAATAAAATATGAGAGATTTAAAAAATAAATAAAACAAATCCATCACTGTAACATTATACCTTCAGATTTGCCGAAATGGGTGTTTCTGGAACAAATGGAAATGGTTTTCGGTGAAATGAAAACTATTTTCAAATGGAAATGGCACTCCGAACGCAATGGAATAGATTCCATAGGCCACAAATGCATAGAAAATCCAGAACCAGAAACCCTTTCAAAGTTTCGGCAACACCGGTTCTAGATCTTGATTAAAACCAAAAGCGGCTCTTCATAAAAGCTCTGATACCATGTTCGGGTACACAGGGTACTCCCAAAATACTGAACACCTTCAAATATTGCTTCACACAAACAGATCATAGATCAACACACCGATGTTTGTCATGTGGTTAAAACCCTCGAGAGGAAAACAGTCCACGGCCCCAGCCAAATAGCTACTTGGAGCAATTTATTATGTAAAAGAAAGAAAATTACATGAACTTCTCATAATCGATCAACTAGCCAAGGACCCTCTATGCTCTTTAAATAGAGATCATAGACCAATCGGGTGTTAAGCCACGGATCAATGGTAGGTATGATCTAAGAGAAGTTGAACCGTTGGATTAGAATATTTACAAATGCATACTAATGCATACTAAAGAAACACACTTTTACCTAACGAATATATTACACAAGTTGATCTTAACTAACTCCTAAGTGTCTAAATATCCTAACAGAAAAGTTCTAGAGATTGCTTAAATACATCACCAAGTCTTGAATATTTTTATGATTCTTTAATTAGAGAAAAAGATAATCTATTGCATTTTGGAAAGATCAAAACTATAGGTACATCTAATAAATCCTTAATGTGAGAAAAAAATGATAAATCCAAGTATTTAAAGAAGCAACATCCTTTCAACAATAAGAAAAACAAGGGTCCCAAACCCTCTTAACAAGTTCCTACACACAATGGTGATAAATGAACTAAAAGGTAAGAAGGCTTATTGCCATTACAATTTTTGTGGGTTATATAGTCATGTGGAATGCTAATGTTTTAAGAAGAAGACATCCTTGGAATCAACAATGAATAATAACACCATTAATATTAACTATTCTTCTAACTCTTTTTCTCATGGACATGCACTTTTTTATTTTTACTTTCCTTTTAAATCATTATCTACTTCTTCTTCTAATGAATGACTCAATTTTCTAGAGAGTTTTATCATACATCTAAGGATAAAACCATTTTTTGGGATCTAAATGAACTTAACAAAATACTTTTTGGTGATGCAAATTTGGATGATGGTCCGATTTCAAATATGTATTATGCATTTAAATTACTCCTCCAATATGTTGTCAGCATTTTAGATCACTCATTTTGGTGAAAGTAATATTGTAGGTTTTTCAACTCACCAAGTTGTAATTAAGGATTTAAAATATCTTATGAATGTATTAGAAACTATAATTGTTAATAATATTACCAATTTGTATCGATTTAACAACTTCAGGTCATCACCTTTCCCTCATAATTTATTGCTCATAACAATGATTAGAAAACAATTTGGCATGAGAAATTTGTTCACCTAAACTTTGGCATGTTAAACAACCATGCAATCTAAATAAGGTGGCTGGTATTCCTCTTGTTTATTGTAGATATGGTGCTTGTCTTGGGTTCATTATAGGAAAACATCATTACAATTTTTTTTACAAACATGCCTCTTGGCATGCCTCGACCCCTTACAACTTGTTCATGACTTGTTCATAGTGATTTATGTGTTTTGTTTCATTTTTATTCTTTCTCTAGTTTCAAGTACTTCTTAACTTTAATTGATGACTTTTGAAGACACAATTAAGAGTGAATTGTTTTACATGCTTTTTGTCCTACAAGGGCCTTGTAGAAAAACAACTTGAACATCAAATAAACAATAAGAAAAAATAATGGAGGTGAATATGTAAATAATAGAATTACAAATTACTTAATTGTAGAGGGAATTCAAATACAACCTACTATTCCATACATGACACAACAAAATGGTGTTCCTAAGAAAAAGAATTAGATAGTAAAATAAGTAGAAAATCGTATGATCCAATCTAAGGGATTAAGTCCTATTTTTTGGGTGGAAGCCATTAATTGTTTCAATTACATAGTCAATCACACTCCCACAAAGGATTTAAAAGACATAGCACTAGAAGAACCATGGAGTAAAATTAAACCAAATGTAAGCCACTTTCGTGTGCTTTGTAGTGAAGCATGGGCTCACATTCCCATTGAAAAACTGAAAGCATTACCGCATAAGAGTGAGAATTGCATTTTTGTTAGATATTTTGAAGATGTAAAGGTTATAGAATTATTCAACCTAAATCCAATTACATCATTATTATAAGAGATGTTAAATTTGATAAAAATATCTCAACTTGCAAGCCTAATTCAGCATTTGTGCCATCTATGGCCTACGAGTCATCTTTAATGATTGTTCCACCTTCTATTCCCAACTTTTCCACTAGTGATACTACTTTCGTTTCTTCTTTAGATGATGATAGTGAGGATAAAAATCCACCTCTTCTTGTTCAATTATATCTAGTGGGTTCCATTGAACATGAACCTACACCAACACCACAACTTACTAGATGGGTCCATACAACATCTAAAGTAGTTGGTAATATTGTCAATAATTTTAGAGACCAGTGCCAAAAACATTCACAATTTCAACAATCCTCTTCTCTTTTGGTTTATGTTACAAAGACACATGGTCCAGAAGCATCTGCAAAAAATTCTAGCCATCTACATTGGGATGTAGCATTGAGTGAAGAATATTATTCCTTAATGACAAATGATACTTGGGATATTCTACCTCTTATGAAGGAATAAATCTTGATAGATATAAATGGGTGTATAAAACTAAGTATGCATATGATGGAAGCATTAAAAGTATTAAGGAAAGGTTAGTTTCCAAAGGATTTTTCCAAGTTGAAGGAATTGACTACAATGAAACCTTTTCCCTTGTCACCAAAATGAACTCTATCTTCCTTATTATTTCCCTTGTTGCTTCAGATAAATGGGAAGTTCATCAAATGGATGTCAAATATACCTTCTTGCATGGATATTTGTAAGGAACAACCTGCTGGCTATGTTTAGAATTATTCTAGCCTTATTTTTCACCTTAAGAAATATTCTTGGGCTTGGTATGCCGAAGTGGATAGTTGATCTCTAGGAGGGAGGGGTGAGGATCAAAGAGGGTTCTTTGAGCCTTACCTCTCAAACAAAACTAGTAACAAACTAAGAATAATAAGGATAAATGAAATATGGGGAGGCAGGTGCGGGGGGGATTCTCCTGAATCCCGGAGGACATGTGGAACTTACTTTCGCGTGGGGGATCGGCATTAGAACTAATAATGAAGCTGAGTGGTTGGCTCTTATCGAGAGCCTCCATATTCTCAAAGTCAAGAAAATTCGTCAGGCCTTGATTATTGGGGACTCTAGGCATGTCATATATAAATTGATCAATGGATACATTATGGGAGCTGTCAAATGTCGACGTCTATATGAAAAAGCCATGCTTCTTATGTCCAGCAACTATGAATCTTACCATATCCTCCGGCACAACAACTCAGCTGCAGACAGCCTGGCTAATGTGGGAGCCTCTTTCTTGCAAGCTCAGTATAGTCAGGATGGAAATCACCCCACTCTCAAATATATACCCTAAAATGCGGTGTTGGAAGTCAATATATATTCCATTCCAACCCTTCAATAGTCAAATTCATTTAATTTTGAGTCTATCTCTCCCCCAATTCTCTCCTTGCCTCCTAGCTTCTATTTCCTCCTCATTCTCCTTGTTCTTTCCCCCTTATCCCTCCTTTATTTTTGCCCCCCCTATCCTCCTTTCCCCCTCACCGCCCCTTTCCTTTCCCTCCCTCACGACCTTCGAACCCCCCGGTCACCTCTTAGCTGGCCTCCTCTCCATCGCCGAGTCCCTCCATTTACTGCTCTGTCCTTCCTTTGCCGCGTGGCCCCTTCGCTGTCATCTCCAACTCTCGATGGCAGTGGTTTTAAATGCTCTTCAATCTGGGGAGATTTTCATTTACCCCTCGCACGCTCAAGTTTTCATCTTGTTTCTCTCTATGGCCTCTGCTGGTAGCGCTATGTTCTCCCATTCCTTTTCCTTTCTCGGCCCTGGTGTTTATGATGCTCTGCGATTACTGCTGAATATTATTGCAGGCATTGGAGAAGGGAGCCTGCAAGGCCTCTCGTGGTAGGTTCTTCCTTTTACTCAAACAGTGGTGAAAGAAAGGTTGGCCCTTGCAGCCTTTTCCCCCTGTTTGTGCAGTTCTCTCTCAATTTCATAGACTATCTCTCATGGTTTAGGCTTTCTCTTTGGCAATTGGGGAAGCAGCTCGGTCATAGGTTGTAGGTGTACAGGGTGGAAAGAGGGAGCCGTGGGCACTTTGGCCTGTGGAAGAAATGTCGACTTACTGCTGTTTAGGGAGCTCCTCGTGCTAAGAGCCTGCTCCAATAATATCTTCGTCCCTGCAAGTCCTGTTCAAGCTCTCCAGAACCAGTTTGCTCGAATCAATTTATTGACAGAAGCTGGCAAAATGGCCCAGGATGGTGAAAATGCGGGGATTATGGACATCAAGAAGAATTTAAGGCATTTGTATGAACTGCTGTCCATCAGCGTTATGGACAATAGGGAGATGGCTCGGGTTGTTAAAAAAATGGAAGACACAGTCAGCTATACCTCACTCCAGATTAGTAACCACGATTCATGCATCAATGACAATGAAAGAAGTCTTCGTGAAATAATGGGGAAGGTAGATAGGATCCAAGAGGACCTATAGAAATTCATATCCATGAATCAGAGCAGCCGAGTCCATGCAGCCATTGATGATGCTGTGCTTCCAATGGAGGAGGAATCAGTCGTCCAGCCAAGAAAACCAAGAGGCAATCCTTAGCCTGCTTCTGTCTAGCTTTGTTTGAATGTTTTTTTGTCTACTTTTATGTAATTAGTTTGTAAGGGTTTATACAACCCACGGCTTTATAAGTTTTGAACAAACTCTTTTTGAAATGTTTTGGGAAACACAGTGGATAGTCCCTTTGTGCAGCTCTTCTGCTATGCACAGATACTCTGGTTCATCATGTCTGTAATGAATGGCTGTGCACAGCTAACTTTTATACATACCCCTTTTAAGTTTCTGTTAAAAAAAAATAAGGATAAATGAAATAATACACAAAATAATAAGAAATCAGCAAGAGTGACTTATATTATTAAGAGCCCTTGTATCCTTTATATATGATTGCATACATGTCCACACTTGACAAGTCAAAGAGAGCTCATTAACTTCTACTCTTTATTTAATAATATATATTAACTACTCTAGCTAATTAGGTCTGAAAGGAATCTATATTTCCTTAATGGGATGTATGGTCCTCACATTCAACCCAAATCCTCCCTGTTTAAGCCAAAAAGCATCCATGCTTTCCTCCTCTTGGTTTAAATGTGAGAACACATATTGAACCGTAAAGATGTTTGCAGAGAGAACTTAGAGTTGAGATGATAGGGCCGTGTTGGTGATGGCTTCCAAGTTAGTACATAAAGGAGTGAGTTGTTACTGACTAGAGTAGGTGGAGTGAGGAGCCAGGACAGACGTTGCTTTGAGAGAGAAGGCACAACTGAAGTAAGTGGGGAGACCCATGCAACTGCTTAGCTTATGTAGTCTAAGTGGGGAGACCCATGCGACTAGTTAGCTGACGTAGTCTAACTAGGGAAACACATGCAACCAAAACTACATAAAATGTGCCTCTAAAGGGTCGTTGAGAGAGGAAATTCCAATCAAGTGGGGAGCCCCATGAAACTGCTTAGATTATGTACTCTGATTGGAGAGTCCCATGCAACTAGAACTATGAAAGTGTGCCTCTAATTTATTTTGGATAGATGTGTTGTTGAATAGGTGTAGAATCCCATGACACTACTCAACTTAGATAGTCTGGGTGGGCTGCAGATCCAAGATGGATGCTAGATCTACCTAAAACGTGCATCTATACAAAATATAAAAGAGGATCCTCATGTATACATGACTAGAAAAACATTTGATGATTGGATCTCCATAAATAGTGATGTGGGAGTTGTTGGAGCTATAATATGAACTGAGAGGCCTGTGGAATCACAGAGGCCCAAGTGAACTAGTGCGAAATTTCCTAGAGCTATTGGAACTTGAGAGAGATTTGAATGTAACACCATCTTAGATCAAGAGTGAACCACACTCATGAAATGAGAATTGATGTATGGAACACTAGTTGTTCATGGAGAATAACCTCTATGGTGAAGCATTGTTCACTAGATCCCACCTAGAGGAGAGCACACTTGTATGTTGAGGGAAAAAAACAAATTGTTGCTTTTGATGTGTTTGTTGAAACTCAAACCTTGCTTCAAGAAGCAGCCCTCTGCTCCATGCCTCCTTTCCTAATATTTTTATCTAGTGAATGAGGAGTGAAAAGGTCATATCTAGAGTGAAGGAGACAAACCTTGAGATTCAAGGACAAGGGATGATCTAGAAGGAAGAGGTCGTGGAGGGAGATGGGAAAAGGAAGTGGTTGGATAGGGAATAAGGGGATGTGTAGAGATGAGAGGATTGGGAAAAGGAGTTGAAGGAAGATTCTCCTAGAGTTGGGCATGGCTTAGGGGAGTGGATGTGGGAAAATTTTGAGATGAGACGATGTGAGGTGGATACAATTTGATAGTGTGTGCATGTACTGGGATATTAGAGGGGCTGAGTTGAACATAATTGGAGAGGCCACAAATTGATTGAATTTCCGAGAAGGTTGATAGTAGTAATGAAAATTGGGTATTGATATAGAGCAAGTCACGGAGGCTTGAAGATGACTGGAGTAGCAAAGAAGAAAAGAGGTAGGGGCCTCACATGTAGGAGTGCAAAAGTCGGAGGGATGAGGCATATTGGTGGAGATGGATGGAGTAAAATGCAATGATTTCCTTAGAGATTGAGGATGCACCATGGTTAGGGATTGGGAGGTGGATGAAGTTGAACACTCGAAATATTGTAAGGAAAACAATTTAGGGTTAAACAAAGTGTAGAGTAGCTGGAAAAATAGAGGTTTCCATGTTGTGTGTAGTTGAATGCAGGAGAGGTGGTGGCAATTTGGATA
Source organism: Pseudotsuga menziesii (assembly GCA_001517045.1). Lineage (NCBI taxonomy): Eukaryota > Viridiplantae > Streptophyta > Pinopsida > Pinales > Pinaceae > Pseudotsuga > Pseudotsuga menziesii. The sequence continues at coordinate 486,718 of LPNX010495797.1, read as the reverse complement.
GGGAGGAAACAGAAAGAGTAAAGGAGGTGGAGATGAGATCTAGGTGTGTGTGGAATATCAATTCCTCAATTGAACGACATTGATGGGAGAGTCAACTAAGGAGTTACACAAAGGGTTGGGTAGTGTCGATAGAGATTGGACTTGAGTTTTTTTAGAAATCATGTGAGGAAGAGACTGGGAAACAAAATATATGGGAAAAGGAAAAGATATGGGTGATCTCACCTAGGTGACAACAAAACGATAAAGTAGGAAAAGGGAGGATAGAACATAGAGGATTGGGAGTATAAATGTGGGAGAGGTTCTCTAAAAAATTGAGTGAGACTAGAAAATAAAAAGATAGAAAAATTAAGGTAATCACATGTCTAAAAAATATAATAAAAGGACAAAGATGGATGGGAGTGACTTGGTTGGATCTGGAGTCTATGTGAAAATATAGAGAGTTGAGCTATCAAAAAATAATCCAAGAAATAGAAACATGGAATGTTGGGGTAGATCTGCAAGAATGTGGAGTGGATGATTGCATGCAGAGTTACAAAGAACAACTGAAAAAACTAGCAGCTAGGGTTAGAAGAAAAAACTAAACATTAGTGGATTGGTGTGAGAGAGCTAGGTCTAGGACCAAATATTTGATACCATTTGATTTGTAGGATAGAGGGGTGAGGCTCAAAAGGGGTTCTTTCAGCCTCACCTCTCAAAGAAAACTAGTAAACAACCTTAGAGTAATAACAATGAACGGAATAATAGATACAAGAACAAGAAATCGGGAAGAGTGACTTGTATTATGAAGAGGCCTCATAGCCTTTATATATGATTACATGCATGTCCACATTTGACAAGTCAAAAAGAGATAATTAATTGCTACTCTTTATTTAATAATATATATTAACTCTAGCTAATTTGGTGTGAAAGGAATCTATAGTGCCTTAATGGGATGGACGAACCTCCCATTGAACCCAATAGCTTTCTTATTGACAGTATTTCTCCTAGATGTCATTTTGACATCAATGTCTATACCAAGCAGTGTTGGAATTTCATTGGAATCTTACCTATCAATTTTTTTTATGTGTTGGGGTATAAATTCCCCTTCATTAAATGTTTTACATAAATATATCCCTGTCAATAATAAAATTTTAGTACACCTCACTAAATGTTTTACTTAAATATATCCATGTCCCTAATAACGTTTTAGTATACCTCTAATCTCTTAGTACAAGGCAGATCCTATTAATTCACTAGCAACAATGAATTTTCCCCAAAAGCAAATATCAATATGCAGAGTTTCGTCTATTTTTTGTCGGATTGTGAAAAATCGCTCCATCCAACAGATAATAAATATGCTTGGACAACTCCTTGAGTTCAGTTCGACTTGGCCTCACTGGTTAGTATCTTTCAAAATGCCCTAAATTCCTCTAGTGGTCACCTATCCTTCTAGATGAAGGAAATCCTCTTGCTGAAAACCCATGGATTTTGATTCTTCACTTTTTCAAAAAAGGTACCAAATCTATGTAATATAATTTATGCTCTTAATTCAAAGAGTTGGCTCCCATGTAATCAATTTAAGAAAATATACCAATCAAATAATTTTGATATATTTATTTCTAAAAAAATCCAAACTAATTCCTAATTGTTTTCCTTCCAAGCTCAGGACTAAACCTTTGAAGAAATGGTAGAAATGGAGGGCTTGTGAGTGAAGAAAGTCTTTCCACAAATACAAATAAGTCAATGGTTATAGTTAGATCTACTCAAATCCATTTTTAGTGCTTGGACTGAATAAGGTTTGGAAACTACAATTTAAACTTCCTAATGGCTATATTAGCTTCAATCAATTTGAAAATCATCTTTGGAGCCTGAGAAATTTATTTTTACTCAGTAGTTGGTTCAAAAGGAATCACTGCAAGTCAGTGGCATATCCTGAGCCCAATATCGATTTTATAGCTATCTAAGTCTTCCTTTAATTTATTCTACTCAGGGATTTCCCAAGATTGAACTTTATTAAGGATATTTTGTCCCAAGGGTTACCTGTAAACTAGATATGCCATAGAGTATAGTTATGAAGGAAATATAGTAACCCATTGTCTAGATTAGATGGGGGTTGGAAACTTGGCACTTAGAGCATTTCTATTAATTTTGGATAGCCTACTTTATGAAAAGCAGGCAGTTGGATGGGATGGGGGGATACCTTCTTTATTCTATTGGTCCTCCCTTATAGTCTGTCTAATTGATAACTGATAGGAATTTAGGGGTGGGTGTCCTACTATGCCTCCTAGTTGTATCTACAACTTAATAATATATACATGCATACTATTTACCAGATAGATAGAATAGATGAGTGGTCCAAATAGATCCCCTTCCTGGTGAATTCATTCAACTAAAAATATTAAGAACCCAATTGTATGTGGATAACTAACCGATTCATTCTTGAATTGTGGAAAGGTTTGGCAGAATTGAGATTGTATTTTTTCTTTTATGCCCGCCTCCATGATGTGAAATAATCAAATATTTGATTTTTGGTGTTTTTAGCATAGTACTGTGCGCTGGATAATGCCTTTGTGACAACTCCAACAAAATGTTGGAGGGGTTATTTAGCATTAACACACAACCTATAGGGGATTTGGCTCTTCAGGAACAATTAATCCCAACTCCAAGGACTGATAGGTCTGTTGATCTCGAGTGAGGTATTCCTCCACCACACGACTGAATTTCACTAATGGAAACAACCCCATAGTGTCATCAAGGTATAGGAACTTTATAGAAACATTCTCATTTGAACCACACAATCTCAATCTATCGATGATGAAATAAAAATCGCCCGTGTTGGATACAAGATCATGGCTAATATGTAATGGATTTGAGGATCTGAGCAGTGGCATAAAAGGAAAATTGAGGGTTAAAAAGACATAATTCCAAAAAATAAATTAGTTGTTTTATGAGGGGAGATATAAGGTTGCATTCGAGAAAGAGAAAAAAATAAATATAAAAAAACAGGGGAGAAGATATGAATGCAGAGAAGAACAGAAAAGAAAAATACTTATGGGTGTTCTGTGACTATAAAGTCACGACTCTCATTATTTTGGGAAAAGAAACACCTAGTGACCCATGACTCGTAAGCTATCCCTAGACTTTGGAGTCTAGGCCTATGCACATTTACACAATACAAAGGGTTAGACAAAAACCTAGTTCATGGAAAACACATGGAATCATTGAAATGAGATAATATTACCAAGAACCCAAGACCAGAACTCGCAGAATCAACAACAAGTCATGAAACTAACTAGACTCTAGCAGGCTACATTGTGCTTGAAGGTACAACTTGCAGGTTGCGGGCCTGCAAGCTGCCAATAAAAGGCACGCTGAAGATTAGGAATTTGAATTGTACGTAACAGTGTCATTATGGAATCCATGATCCATTGATTGTGAATCACATCCATGATTTCTGCATTCAATCAAACATTTAAAATTTTACCTAATAGCCTCAACCCAACCTCCAGATGGCAACTTGGCAAGGCCCACCCACTGCTCAGCCTCCAGCGTCCATGCCCCATACCCAGACTATAGCCTTGGGCCTCCTACCTCTTAGGCTCCTTGGTCCAACCCCTAGGCGTATTAATAACATTTTGAAGAAAATATTGAACATCAAACTGATGGTTTATAAAAAAAACTTAAACGTCTAACAAAATGTCTTCACTCAAAAAATTCATGTATTTGACAAGAAAAATGCTCGAGGATGGGCATTTGCCTGTCAAATTCCAACACTGATACCAAGAAAATAGGAAACCATCTCATAGTACTTATTCGTTATGTTGATGACCTTATCTTTACTACTAGTGACCCTAAAATTTTAACCCATGTGAAATCCAGAGTTAAGAAGAAATTTGAAATGATTGAATTAGGAATTTTGCATTATTTTCCTGGCCTCCAAGTCTTGTAAACCAAAGAAGGATTTTTTCTTTCTTAGTCTAAGTATGCTTGTGACTTTTGTTGCTTTCACATGGAAGATTGTACGCGAAACCCTTCTTCTTTCAAGTTTGGAGTCAAACTTAATACCACTTACACTACACCTGAAGTAGATGCCACATTGTACTATCAATTATTTGGTAGTCTTTTGTACTTGACTCATACATGCCTTGATATTTTCTTGTTTGTTTTCCCTCTTGTTGCTTGGTATATGAAAATTCCCCATGAGAGTAACTAGAAAGCATAATAAAGAAACATCAATTTATTCGGTGTACACAATTTAGTTTGGGATACATTACTATTGAGGTGTCGGGTCTCTTTTGTTGGTTTAATTCACTAATTTCGATTGCATTGGAGAACCCTATGATTAGAAGTTTATTGAAAGTTATGTTTTTAGTCTTGGTTCGAGACCTGTCACTTGCATTTGTAAGAAGTCATAGGCTCTTGCTATTTTTTCGACAGAAGTAGAGTATTGAGATACATTTAATGCAAGTCAAGAAGCCATGTGGCTTCAATAGATTCTTTCATAGCTTTGATTCTAGTATCATCATATGCTTACCGTATGGTATGATAATCAGAATGCCATTAATCTCACCAAAGATCCAGTTCAACATTAGTGTAGCAAACACATTGAACTCCATATGCACTTCATCATAAAGCTTATTTAGGATCATGTTCTCGAAGTGTTCTTTTTCCCTATAGATGATCAAGTTGCAAACATCTTCACAAAATATCTTACAAAAGCAAAGTGATCTAAGCTTCAATCTATGCTAGGAGTTCAAGAATTTGTTATTAAGGAGGAACAAACTCTAATGCATCCTTCTTTTATTATGTCACCATTGTAAATCCTTCAATCCTATCCCAATTTTTTGTTAAATGGGGATGTGAAGATACTTACACACTTGGGAGTTAGTTAAGATCAAGTTGGTTTAACTTGTCTTTAGGTATTTAAATATGTTTGTTTAATATGTATTAATTAGTACCTTCATGTCAATCTTAACGACTATTGATTTGTAATTTAACACTTTATTGATCCATGATCTCTATTTAAAATAACAATTATTGATTTGTAATTTAACACTTTATTGATCCATGATCTCCATTTAAAGAGCATATTTCTCATAGGTTAGTGTTAAAAAACTAATTTCCATTTAGTTTTAAATATGCGTGACATCATTTGATTAGTTGATGAAAACTATTGATTAATAACTCTACTATTTTGTGCTGAACAGTGTTAATAGCAGGTACAGAGACTAGCGAATAGTATTGGCATAAAGTACCTTGGTTTGATTGCTGCCGAAGAAGATTGGATTGATTCCCAGTTTCCCACGAGAGCGAAAGTGGAGACTAGGATCCGGATGGAAGAAAAAGAATCATTTGAATGCTTAAACTTCCTAATTTTAGATTTTTTATTTGGATCGAAAGTTACCATCTTAGCAATAAAACCCGCACTTCTGTACCTCTATGTATAAAACAGTAAGGAAATAATGATTCCCAATAAAATATTACTCCTGAAGTCAACCACTGGATGCTCAGTCAGGTGAAATGAATTATTAGAACCGTTGAACTTTGGTGAATGCACTCATGGAAATAAAGGTGTCGACATTCAGAACATTCCGAATTGCAATTTATAGCTGTAATAACTTGCACTCTCGGCGGTGACCTTCTATTAATGGAGTTCGGCTTTTTCATGATAATGACAAACCCGTAATAATCAGCTTCATTGTGCGTCTCCGTCTACTCTCAAGCTTGCCGACTTTAACTTTCTATATAAATGAACTCAGTCCTTCAATTTTTTTAATGTGAGTGAAATTGTGGTGGGGATAAGTGGCCGGCTGCCATGAATGCCACCAGAGCGGTATTTGTTGTGTTGCTGCTGCTGCTGGTAGCCTCAAACGGTATGTAAAGTTAATTGTATGGCCTTTTCTATTGAATTTTGATACTAACTGGAGATTTTGGTGATTGAGATTGAAAAATAATTTTGTGGGTTGTTTTGTTTGTTACTGTATTGTTGCTGGCAGAGTTTGAAAGTGGGATTTATGCTCACATTTGCGAAAGATCAAGCAGAAAGGGAGGCGGCGCATATTGTCCAGATGATGAAGATGACTGTGCTAAAATCTGCGTAAACAAAGAGAGAGCCAACCATGGTAAGTGCCACGGTATGGGCTGCCTCTGCTACTTCAACCACTGCGATGCTTTTGATCTGATAAACTAATAATTATCACCATATGTATATAAATAACTTAGTTTTGCCTCTTCACTTTGGAAGAAGATGCGAAAAAGTACGATAGTTTACTACGTAAAATAAATCTGGTAGAAGCATGAAGCTATCCCCAGAGTTGGAAGAGGTCATGTTTGTGATCCCATATGTGAAATGGCTTGTTATTATATATATTAAGATCATATTGCGTTTTCATATCTACGTTTTAATATGTATAATAGAGGTTATAATAATAAATGATCATGTTCATGTCTACCATGTCTAACGTTGCCAAACAAAGATGGGAATGAAATTGCAAATCACCAAACTAATCCAAAGAAATTGGAAACGAAGCTTACCTTGCTTCCAAACACTGTATTTTTCGTGATATTGATTTCACTATAACAAAAGATTTTAATGACATTCATCCATATTAGCTCACACTTCAAATTTATATACAAGCCAATTTTGTTTTAAATAATATGATTGGCATGCCTTCTGCGTGTAATTCTATGTTCAATCCATTCACTCGTGTATTTTATTTTCTCTAAATATAACAGATATTTTCTCTTGTGAAGTCTGTAATACAGATACAGGATACATATTGTATTTTATATTGAATACATGATATATTTCTCTATGATAAAATTAATTTCCAATTGATTCACATCCGATTGATTCAATGAGCATGACAAGATACATCATGTAGGGTTTGACCTAAATGAATAGCATTAATTTATAAATGATAAATATATCATGTTGGGTTTGACTTGAATGAATATATTACTAAAGGAATATTCCAAACTAATTTGTTTGTAAAATAGCCCTACAGTATGAAACAAGAATAAATCAGCTCACTTCTCTTTAAATCTAAAATCATCCCCTTAAAACTAAAACTAAAAAGAAATCATAAATACATGAAAATTGGACCACATGTCTGAGAAGGATTCTTTGCTCACCCCTAAGTTGAAAGAACTCTCTAAGAAGGATTTTTCACTTACCCATAATGGGGATTAGATTACATAAACCTGTGACAAGCAAAAACATCAATTAATAGGAAATTATATAAAGTTAGAAATCAAAGACATTGTTGTTCGAAACTGCTGATAATTTGATAAGGACGAGGTTTTATGATGGTCTGTATGACAGGTTATGAATGGGCATGAAAAATTTAATGGTCTGTTCTGACAGGTTATGAGTGGGCATGACAAATTTAATGGTCTGTTCTGACAGCTTAGTGGGCTGACAAATTGATCAAAGTTGGAACTGGAGATTAGATTTCATAAACCTATGAAAAACAAATAAGAATTAATTATTAGGAAATTAGATAAAGTTAAAAATTAAAAATAGTATTGTTAGCAAGAAAGAAGAGGTTTAGGAAATCCAAATGCAAACACAAGTTTATGATGTTCCGTCATGACAGGTTAGTGGGCATGACAAATTGAATGGTCTGTCATGACAGTTTAGTGGGCATGACAAATTGGACACCATGACAGAATGAAGTTGAAGTGGTGTAAGAGCACACAATGTAGGAAATTAGACTAGTCTCTCTCTCTCTATATAGAGAGAGGGGGGGTTGGTACACAATAATGACGATCTCATAAGACCCTGCGAGTATCAATCGTATGCAAAGTTAATTCTACATGGCCTTCCTCTTTTGAATTTTGATACTAAATGAAGATTTTGGTCATTGAATTTGAGTAATAATTCTTTTTGTTGGTTAATGTAATATCATTGACAGAGCTCGAGAGTGGAATAATTTGTGCTTTTATTGCTAAAGATCAAGTAGAAAGCGGCCTGTGCATATTGTCCAGAAGATGACTGCGCTAAAAGGTGGCTAAAACCTGCATAAACAAAGAGGGAGCCAGCCTTCGTTCTGGTTGCCTCTGCTACTTGGAAACATATGCATACAAACACTATATGTAATTCGTGTTTATTCAATTTGGAAGAATATGCTTATTATTGTTATGGTAGTGACACGTAAAATAATTTAGGTAGAAGCGTTAAGGGATCCACAGATTCAGATTTGGAAGAGATTGTGTTTGTGATCCCATGTATGAAATTATTTGTTGTTATATATATTCAGATCATATTACGTTTTCATATGTATAATTGAGGGTTATATTAATGAATACTTGTTTTCTGTGGAATGGAAATTGAGCTAGTCCTTCTTGAAATGGGCGAGCTTTAACTCCAGGTTATTGTTATCAGAGCATGGCCAATATAAGATAAATTGAAACAACGGATTAAGCAAACACTAAATAAATTAAAAGAACTTGTTATTGAAGCTTTGCTTACCAGCATTGCATTTTTCCTCGTAAAAAAGTCTAATGCATTTTTCCACGTAAAAAAGTCTAATGACATTAATAAAATTAGCCCAAACTTCAACAATCTGCAGCATATGAATAATAATGTTACCCACTGCTCGAGGGTGTGGGTAACACCATTGGTCGTTTTGTTGCCCTCGATGATGACTTTCAGAACTCTTTTGATAAGAGACTGGCAAAAATATTGGTGGAGTTAGATATCTCAAGGGGTTTACCAGCAAATGTTGAAATCCTGTGCATAGAAAGACTGTTCATTCAGAAATTAGATTACCAAGGTATTCCTTTCCGTTGTAGTATATGCCGGGACACAGGTCATCTCCGTAGACAATGCTCGTCATTTCGTTTTGCCTCATCCTCTTCACCTGATTTTTCTTTGGAGAATAAGGTATGTACTCCTGTCACGACTTTCCCGTCTATTGAACAGCTAAAAAATGCTTGTAATCTATTCGATGATGCATCGGAACAGGAATTGGCATTGATGGATTCAGTAGGGAATAATAATAATCTTCCAGCTGTTAAAGGGCCCCAAAAAGCTTTAGTATTCTCGTCCCCTTCGAAGGCTGTTACTCATCTCTCTCAAGCTGATCCCTCTGTTAAGTATTACCCTTCTGCTGCTTTAGACTCCACCCCATCTTGTCTTGAGACTGAAATTGCCCCGCATCCGCAATGTCTTGTAGAAGAGCCTCTTTCTGTCCATCACTCCGATTCTGTGGCAGATACCCCTCATCCTGAGTTTGTTCCTGTTAAGCTCCATCATTCTTCCTCCTCCTTTCAGACTTTGGATAGTTGTGAGAAGCCATTCACTCATGAGGTTTCCATCCAGCCTCCCCTGTTTTCTGAAGATGATTTTCCCCCGCTTGTCAAGGCTGGTCACACACCTGTTTCCCCTCCCAGTCCGACCATTTCACCCTCTTTTTCTGATCCATCTTTAAATAAATCTCTGAACATCTTTTCGGATAAGTCCCCCCTTTCTCCCTCAGTTCTACCTCTTGATTCTATAAGGTTCGAAAATGTTACTATTCGAAAGAAAAAATCGAAAAAACCTTCCAAGGATGTGGAGGATTCTATGCTTGATCCTTATATTCCTCTTTCCACTAGACTCAAAGCTGTTACCTCACCTCGTCCTTCCACTTCCCCTAGGGTCCTTAGAGCACAGAGCCCCTTACAGATCGATCCCTAATGCGTTTTCTCTCTCTGAATGTTCGGGGCTTGGGAGGCTTAGCCAAGCAAAAAAGCCTTCGCCATTTGTTTTCCTCGCTCTCCCCTGATGTGATTCTCCTTCAAGAAACTATGACTAGTATTTACCCAGCTCTTTTTGCTTTCTCCAAACTCTGTCCGGGCTGGGAATTTTGTGCCATTAAGGCAAAAGGCCTCTCTGGAGGGCTTCTTTCTGGTTGGAATACTAAGATGATTAGATGCAAGGCCTACCATACAGCTGCGGGTATCCTCCTAAAAGCTTCTCTTAGAAGCTCTTCTCTTGAGCTGTCCATTCTAAATTGTTATGGCCCTTATCTTAATAGAGAAACTTTCTGGAACTCTGCGGTCTCGGGGGGCCTTCTTTCTCTTCCCAATCTCATCCTTGCTGGTGACTTGAATTTTACTTTAAATGTTTCGAATATTTGGGGGCCCAAAGCTCAGCTGGATCCCTCTGGATCCCTTCTTCTCAAAGCTTCTATCAGACCATCATCTGGTGGATGTGGCTCCTTCCTGTGTTGGACCTACGTGGAGGAATGGAAGGATGGGGGAAGAAGGTATTTCTAAAAGACTTGATCGTTACCTGCTATCAGATCAACTGGTTTTTTCTCTCCCTAGATTCATTGTCTGGACCCATAGATGTGGGATATCAAATCACTTTCCGGTCATCTTTGAATGGCAGGATCATCAATCCTCCTGTGCTTTTCCCTTTAAATTTAACCAATCTTGGCTTTCAAATGAGGATTTTCAAAAAATGATTAGATCTGAATGGACTCTTATTCTTTTTGATAACCCACTAGACCCCATGTTCGACCTCTCCTATAAGCTCCATATCCTTAAAACCAAAGTCAAATCCTGGACTAAACTTGAAACCAAGAAGATGCAGGACCAATCTGTCCTTTTGGATGAGGAAATAAACTCTCTTCTCTCTTCCTCGGTTTCTGCGATCTTGACTGAAGATCAACAGCTTAGACTCCTTTCTCTCAAAGCTGAACAAAAAAGGGTGATTGATCATGAACTCTATTCTGCCAGACTTAAGAGCCCGATCACTTGGGCTTCGAATGGGGATGCAAATACTAAATTCTTTCATGCAGTAGCTTCTGCACGAAAAAATCTCAATTCTATATGGAGTTTGCAAAATGAAAATGGGGAATGGATATCGGATGACCAAAATATTAAATCTCTTGGGATCCGTCATTTCAGAAATTTTTTTGAAGATGACAATTGTACCTCCATCTCTGCTCAACTTAAAATCATCCGTTTATTTCCCTCCTTTCTTGAGCCTGACGAGAAAGAGGTGTTTATGAGTCCTGTTAATATTTCTGAAGTTGAATGTGCCCTCAAATCCTTCAAAAAAGATAAGGCCCCAGGCCCGGATGGCTGGCCTGTTGAGTTTTACTTGACTTTCTTTGACCTTTTGGGCCCTCTTCTTGTTAAATTGGTTGAATCTTCCAGGGTTCTTGGTAGGGTTTCTCCTGCTTTAAACTCTACTTTTATCACTCTCATTCCTAAGGTTGATAAGCCTGTCAATTTTGCAAACATTCGTCCCATTTCTCTTTGTAACCTCTGCTATAAATTGATCTCGAAAATTGCAGCTATGAGACTTAAGCCCTTCTTAGACAAAGCCATTTCTCCTCAGCAGTTTGGTTTTCTTAAAAATAGACAGATCCTGGACTCCATAGGAATTACCCAAGAAGTATTACATACTGTTAAAGCCCGTAAAAGAAATGCCCTAATCTTAAAACTGGACTTGACAAAAGCCTTTGATAGGGTTAATTGGTCCTTTGTTAGACTCATTCTATTGCAAATTGGAGTTCCTTTGGTGGGGGTGAATTGGATTTTGGGTTGCCTCTCATCAGTTCAATTTGCAGTTCTTGTTAATGGCTCCCCATCTTCTTTTTTCCCAGCATCCAGGGGAATTACACAAGGCTGTCCTTTATCCCCTTTGCTGTTTATCTTGGTAATAGAAGGACTTAGTCTCTTAATTGAGGAGGCCAAAAAACAGGGGAAGATCAAAGGTATTAAAATCTCAGCTCGTCTCTCTCTCACACACTTACTATTTGTGGATGACGTGATTTTATTTGGTTTTGGATCTGTTGAGGAATGGAAGGCCTTCAAGGAAGTTCTGGATATATTTTGGGAAGCTTCTGGCATTAGTATCAATATTAATAAATCCAGCTTCCTTCATAATGATATGGATGCGCATTTTCTTCAAAATTTTGCTAGCATTTTTCCATACATGTTTGATTTGCTATCAAAAGGCTTTTTTTATTTAGGCTGCTATCTGAAGCCTTCTGGATATTTGACAAGAGATTGGTTCTAGCTCGTTGATAGATTTGAAAAAAGGATAGCCCATTGGACAAATCGAATGATGTCTTTAGGAGGCCGTCTTGTTCTAATTCGATCTGTCCTCACGAGTATCCCAGTTTACTGGTTATCCCTCTTTCCTATTCTGGCCAGCATTATTGACAGGCTCAGAAAACTTATCTTCTCCTTCCTCTGGGGATCCTCATCAAACAAATCAAAATTTCATCTCATGAATTGGAAAGAGCTGGCTTGGCCGATTTCTCAGGGAGGTTGGGGGATCAAACATCTGCCCAGTTTCAGCGTTTCATTGAGAATGAAAAGTTTCTGGCGGGTGCTTAATAATTTTGGCATATGGAATAAGATCATCGCAGTCAAATACTTGAAGAATAGACCTGTCCATATCTGGTTAAGAGAAAAAAAAAATTGTGCAAAATGCCTCTATTTTATGGAGAGGGTTTGTTGAAACTTTGTCATGGATAGGCAAAGGTCTGATTTGGAATGTTGGAAATGGATCTTTAATTTGGGTTGGTTTTGATCCCATGGTTGGTCTTGGCTCAGATTACATTCTGCCAGTTGGTTTAAGGGAGTATTTGGAAGATTTTGGTATTGTTACATTAAATCAGGCAATAAATCTTACTTCTTCTACTTCTTCTTATTGGTATACAGCTACTGATTTAGACCTCTGTAACGATTGGAAATTACTGTGGGAAAGATACATCTGAGGTTTGGAATATGGAAGAATTTTATTATCGGATCAGAATGATTCTCTTCTCTGGTCTCATTCAAAATTTGTAGGTCCCTTATCGGCTGCTAAAGGATATGACAGCATCTCTTTTAGCTGTTTGGAGTCTCCAGATCTTATGCTGGAATTTCTTTGGCATCATTGTATCCCTCTGAAAATCACCTTCTTTACTTGGCTTGTGATTAAAGGGTGTATTTTAACCTGGGACCAACTGCAGAGAAAAGGTTTTCAGGGGCCAAGTAAATGCATTCTATGTGGAAGCAATTCGGAAGATATCCCCCATCTCTTTTTATATTGCCCCTTCAGTTTGAGAACATTCTCCTATTTCGCTGATAAATTCGGTGTTGTCTTCCCCACCCATGACTCGGTCTACTCCCTTTTGACCCAGTGGTTTAATTCCCCCTCTAGCAAGGCTGCCTATAGATATCTGCCTCTCTTCATCTTATGGATCATTTGGAATCTTCGTAACAAGTGTATCTTTGAAAATTGGAAACCAGCTCTTCCAACCTTAATCATTAGAATAGAAGGTCTATTAAACACTTATCCTGCTCCTACAAAAACTCTGAAAATCTGAAATGTAGGTTCCAAACCTGTTTTGACCTTTCCTTGCGGCTTTTTTGATGGGGCATCTGCAGCAAATTTATGTGGTTCAGGATGCATTCTTTATCTAAATGATCAGCATTATTTCTGTTTTTCCATTAGCTGTGGTGCTGGTACAAATACAAGAGCTGAACTTTTGGCTGCTTGGGCTATTCTCAGATTAAGTTAGAAAATGGGTATTCCAATCCAGTCGATTTTTGGAGACTCTTTGATTATTATTTCTTGGCTTAATCGATCGTCGGCACTTGATGTTCCCACACTGATGCATTGGTGCAAATATATTAGAAATTACTTCTATCGGCTCCTCAGGTGATTTTCAAGCACATTTTCAGGGAGCATAACTCTCTGGCAGACAGACTCTCAAAGAAGGCTATGAATTTGGATTTGGGTCATGGTTTTTTCTCAGAATTTTTGGATGGCAAGATCATTAATGAAGGACATTTTGTCCTTTTTTAATTGCTGAGTTTTGTCAGCTTTCAGTTGCCATCAATATTTGGTGGTGCTTCCATGTGTTTTTGTCCTGATCGGAATCCTCTCTGCCAGTAAGTTTTGCTCCGGAATATTTGGTTGATGATCACCTTCGATTGCTATGAATTTTCTGACCTGTTTCAATACGGGAATGATGAGTAAAGTCTGCCATGATCAGACTTTAGTACTGCTATTTTGGCTGCTGCAGTATGTTTTTTTTATTATCATTTATGTTATGTTGTAATGATCTGACTGCTGCTTGCACAGTCTTCTGACTGTTGTCTTTGCTGATTGTTGATTGCTGAGTGCTCAGTCCTCGGTGCTTTGTAAAAGATGTCTTTTGATTCAGTTGAATAACAAAGACTGGTATTTTTTCTTTTGAAAAAAAAAAGAGTAATATTTTAGTGATACTGTAGTTCTATGAAGTTATAAAACATTGCATTTAATATCATAGATACATAATAAAATAAAATCATTGTAATCCATATTCGCTAAGAACATAAATAATAAGAGTAATACTGCAGTTCTATGAAGTTATAAAATTTACATTTAATATCATAGATAGATACATCGAAAAATAAAATCATTTCAAACCAGATAAAATCAATTTCCAATGCTTTGTTGGGCTTTAAGCTCTTCACCTGCTAAGAATATTCAATCTGCATGATACATCATGTAGGGTTTAACCTTAGCGAAAATCATTAATTAATAAAGGAATGAAGACTGTCTACATCATGTTATGTTGTACTGGATATAATTAATAAGGAATAATTTAAAATCATTTTGTTTGTATCAAGCATAAATTAGTTTTTAGTTACATTGATAAAGTAGAAAAGTGTTTAGAAGAAGCACGAGTGGATACAATTTTAGCTCATAATTCTTAAATATTTTTACTCTAACATGGATATGATTGTTAACACACACTAGACGAAAATCATGATTATAAAATATAAGAAAGATAATAGAAAAGAGGAAGTGACTTCTTACAAGTATCTCTCAAGCTCAATTGATATTCATCACAAGCTCAATTGGAACTATATCATTGAGAAGAAGATTTTGGAACGATAGCATTCAGAAAATGATTAATGGAGGGTGGAAAACTTATTTTGGTCTTGAAAATAATTGTAAATCAACCAATATGGTCATGTGGAATAAGAATAAGTTCTTCTTTGAAACTTTTGACTTCCATGTTATCATGTATGGTTATGAAGTATGGGGGTGAAACATTCCTAGAGAATCTTGGAGGGAGATTGAGCAAATCCACAAGAAATTTATAGCTTATAGCCTCAAAATTAAAAGCAATATGCCTTATCCTATTCTACTCATAGAAGTGGATCTTCCCCCATGGATAGCATGGATATGACTAGGTAACTGATGTACAAGCATAAAATATATAAAATGGGAAACGAGTGACTTCCTAAAATTTCTTTAAACTCAAGTCAAAACCAACTACGCCTCAAGCGGGGTTGGTGTAAAGTTGCCATGGCTTGGTTAAACCATTGGGGCATTAATGAAAACGACATTTTTCAAAACATTTATAATGTCAAAAATATTATTACATCTAAGTTAGAAATTTTGGTGTGAGGAAAATTTAGTCATTAAGATAAAATTAGGAAGATCAAAAGTATCTCTCCGTAGTAACTAGCTCATGGAAGAAAATTAATATAGCCAAGATTAGAACGAACTCTCATGAACTCCATAGCGAAAAAGGGCGTTGGTCTTTTCCTAAAACTCCATGGGCGAAAAGGGTTTGCTGAATATGTGAGAGTCTATGAGGGTTGAGGATGAAAACCACTTTCTCTTAGAGTGCCTTGCTTAACCCACATTAGATATGAGTTCCATAGTATTTGCTACAATACAAACCTTTATAACCTCCTAACTTGCCAAAACTATAGTGAGCTTGGAAAGCTTCTTGGAAAGCTTTTTGAGCGTAGGAAGAAGATGTTAAAGTAAACCAAGTATTGTCCTTCTTAAGGTCCGATAGGCTAGTGGACATTAATCATCATCATCATCATCAATATAAAAATATAAATAAATAATATATACAATATAAATTTACAATTAAAATTATAAAAAAAATATATTAAATTAAATAAACTTAATACAATTATCAAGCAGATTCATATTAAATTCTCAAAGTTAATGTTAAAGAAATTGTACTTCTCAATATAATATTTTACAAAACTACAAATAAAATAATAATAACCATATAATAATGTTTGAATTTCATTGTTTTTTCTTGTTATTGCGAGCATTGCGCATTGAGTAAATATGTACATTTATGACCATATGTTACATTTGTAACCATAATAAATTAAATCCAAAAAATACCCCTCTAAAATAAAGATAAAAGACTTCAAATTGGATCACTATAATAAAACTAGCATAGATCCATCTTAACTCATGATTTATCAACCACCCGAAGGGATCAAATCCCTTGTATTTTTTCACCCTAAAAATGTTTGCAACTCAAGGGATTTAATCTCTTTATGTGTTTATAGATCATGAGTTAAGATGGATCTATACTTGTAAATAGAACAAAGTAGGATAGGGAAGGATACTTTACTCATCTCTTGTTGCAAAACATGTCTCACAAAGATTGTTTACTCATCACCACTAGACATTGTGTTGAGCAACTAAGTAATTTCATACTAAAGAGGCTTAGGAAAGTTTACTATGATGTCTCATGACATGTGAGTGGGTCTGACAAATTGAAATTTGAGGTACCCATAAACTAGGTTATCTTTAAAAATATGTAATTTTATAAGAAATTGGATTAATTTTTTAAAATATATAATTTTGGAGGTGGTGCACAATAATAATGGTCTCTCATGACACTATTACTACTATCTCATGACACTACTAAAAGTTAATAATGCAAATATTTTTTTTCTCACTTTGATGGATGATTTAAGGCACATAACAATTGAGTTGAGTATGGTATAAGAAGATAAAATGTAAGAAATAAAAGAACCTTTGAGAATGCATAATTTTTCTCATGGAAGTTTCCTATAACTTTGTAATTAAGTTTTACTAAGTGTACGGATGTTAAATCTTATGAAAACTATAATGCATGTGTTTACATTAAGGCATCAGTTTAATATCTAAATGATACAGGGTGAGTGCATAAAGTTAAGGGACCTTTTAGATGCAATGGTAGATTGAAGAAAATGATTCAAGATCTATAAAAGAGAAATGATTCCAAGCATGTCGAGCCTGTCAAGGTGATTTCCAACTAGGATATTTAACAAAAACGCGACTGCATTATGTTTTGTTGGCACACATTATGTTCTCCAAAACATGCACAAGTTTGGTATAAAATAATTTATTCCCAAAATGGTTTGTGCCCATCATATTTTCCATGACATCCAACTGCAATGATTTTGGGTTGAATAAAGAACGCAAGCTTGCACAATTTGGGTGAGAAGGGCACACAATTTCCACCTTGGGGATCAATCTGTTCATTTTGAGGTATTTACATCAAATCTCGTCTAGCTAGTTTCATTATTTTCAATAATTTGTATGCCCTAATATGAATTGAAACCATACATTTTTTAATTTCTCCGCCCTAAAAGAAATTTGTATGCCGAATGGAAACCAAAACCCCAATTTACTCATAAAAAACAAATCAATTTCATGATGTGCATATATATATTCATGAGCATCCTTCTGAATCCAAACCAATATTCACAAATATGCAAAGTTTCTCAAGTATGTAGTAAAGTCGCATACAACTAAAAAACAGTTTAAGTAGAATTCATATCTTCCCCAAAATACAAAAGCAAAGACACTAAATGGCCTATAAAGTCCAAAAAAAATCATTCCACAACAAAAAATAACATATCAATATCCTTTCCAATATTGGGAATTTATTCATCAATATCATTGTTTACCCTCCTTTAGGCTCTATCCCTTGCCTATACCCATAATACCAAAGTTGGTCCTTTAAGGGAATTAATCAACACCTTATAGTTTTGATGAAACTTTGTAATCCAAGAGTTAAAATAAGGTATAGAAGCTTCCCGTGCTTAATAAATGTTTTCAATTAAGTGAAGGGTACATTTTGGTTAAGGTCAAGACAATGGAATTTAACAATAGGCTCCACCAACATCAATATACATAGGGAGGTTGATGTGTTTGTTTACATGTCAATCACATACTATCGTACTTGACAAAATCTAGTGGAAACCTTGCAACCCTAAAAGCTTGAAAACTATTAATCATGTTGAATTCTAGTTCCCAAATGACTATACAAAAATATGCAAAGTTTCTCATGGGTATATACAAAGAGTACATAAACTAAAATAAAATCAAGTGGAATCGATACATGCCCCAAATTATATATAAACAAAGATGCTAAATGGCCTATGCATTCCAAAAAAATCACGCTATAACACATAATTACATATATCAAAATCCTTTCCTATATTGGGATTTTATTCATGAATATCACCTTGTTGCTCCGCTTTTAGGCTCTAGCCCTTGCCTCTATCTAGAATATCAGAGTTGGTCCTCCAAGGGAATTAGTTAACACCCCGCAGTTTGGATGAAACTTCATAATCCAAGCCTTAAAATAAGGTAAAGAAGCTTCCCAATCAATATATACACATAGGAAATTTAATCTAAGCATCTGGAAATTGAATTTAATACACTATACGATACACAATTAAGATGGAAAAATGTTAAATTATTATTCTTTAGTGTAAATTTGTTCAATTATAAATTATAAATTATAAATAGTTCATGTTGTTATTTGTCATACATTAATTTTACATTTTTCATTGCTTATAGATATCGTCATACCATGTGTATTTTTCTAATGATATTTTTATTATATTTATGATTGTAGTGGTTGCGATAGACCATAATGCAAATATTTTGAGAGTGATTGGTCATTTGAGAGATATTGATGTGGCTTGGAGGGGTGGAGATGAAATTCATTGGTCTTTGTCAGCATCATTAGAGTCCATTGTAGGCACTATCATCAGATATAATGATGCATTGTATAGCATATAATCGTACAGAGAGAGAAGACGACAAGAATATGTCGATGGATTGAAATACAATGACATTAAGAAGCTGAAAATCACCAAAGCACAAATATATTCATATTTTAGACTACCTGGGACAAATTTCATTCCAGATACTAGCAGACCACATATTTCAATTCAGTGGTGCCTTTTTCAACCAATAAAAGATCAATGGGTGGATAAATGGTAACATGGTTTTTGACATTTCCCCACATAACAATAGGCAAGTACTATTGTTCTTCCTCTGAAAAATTTATGCTAATTTTGTGTTGGGAAAACATGCCAACTATTTTGACATGTTAGGGTTCCATGGCGCTAGTGGGGGGATGCCCCAAAATAGTCCCAATGCTAGGAATAGAGATGTTGATTGACAAATACGTCCACCTTGTATCTAGATACTAAGGCCATACATTCCTCCTTCACATGATATGATTCCCCAGGCACATGAGGTGTTTCTAATGCTAGCTCAAATGATTTCCCCTCCTCTTTTGGTGGGGTACAAGAATCCACTTCTGATGATAGAGTACCATCTATTGGTGGGGATATACCATCATGCCATGATCCTTAGATTGAGCCACATGTGTACACAACGTGTGGTCAAGCATGATATGGTCATGGACCAACACATGGTACCTTTACAATGACTTCTGGTCAGGTAAGGAAATTGTAAAAACTCTAATGTTGCTCAATTTAATTTTTACATATTGTACACATATTAAAAGATTCTTAATATATACAATTTTTAATATTGCAGAATCTTGATGCATCTATAGGGGGTGGTAGTGTACCTAGTGTTGTCGTATCCGAGGTGTCAACAAACAACAATAAGGCCATATTTCAACATGTCATTTTGTTAATACATGTTAGTTCATTAATTTTTTAAATGGTATAATATTTACAATTTTTGAAGTTGTAGGCACCACATTATAAACGGGATGTGTGAGACATTGGTTTCAGTGAATTTCCCCAAGTGGATTCTATGATTACCTTAGGAATATAAGTACATGGTTAATGACTTAATATTGTTTAAATTATTTTTTTCATACTATACTCCTTTATAGATTGATAATATCTATAATTTTTAAACATGTAGGTGTTATCTGGCTCTGCAAAGGGGCAGTAAATTGATAGCAAAGATCCCTACCATGGGGGAGATCTTCTCCATGCATAGTTAGGTATATTACAAGTTACAACATGTTATTTTTCCTGTACATATTATTTCATCCATTGATATCCATTATGGAAACACTCTATAACTGTAGGTACCAACACAAATCACTACACCACCTCTTTGGTTTGGGTCTCCCTATAGTTCAAACATGGAGAAGGATTTTTTGTACACTAGATGACCCTCTTTCGTAAAAAGAAAGGGTTTCCATTCTCATGGACCTACTGATTCCATAGTAATGTAGACAAATCATTCGATGGCAGTTACTGGTTAGCTTTCAATTCACTCCACATCTTGTTTTTCTTAATGTTATTTTTCGCATGTTTACTGCGTCAAGATGGAGAGTCCTCCATGTCATACCTTAGTGTGGTTGTTGATGTTGCATCTACAATGGGGATAAATCACACAAAGGTATATACTTGAATATTTGTACATGTACATTTCATTTGTATTGTGTATGCACATGCATGATGTATAACTATTTTAGCATTTCGTGAATGTATCCTCACTCTGGACCATTAGTGCATGTGACTGAGGTTGATTTTCAACCTATGGCTCCGCTTGCTAGTCAATAAACTAGTCTCCTTCTGCACAACAGATTTTTTTGGTGATATTTTCATTAATTACAAAATTGGTTAGTACTTTCTCATGCATACATGTTTATAATTATTGAGATAATTGACATGATATATTTTATTCATAGAGCACCATTATAGAGAGGATTTCATCAAAGAGGATGATACGACAAGCATCTATGCCTTGGATGGATTCAGTGAGTGTTTGTTTTATGTAACTGAGACATATTTTAAATTTTCAATGTTTGTTAGTGCTTTAGTATTAGTTCAGTTACCTAATCAAGAAATATGATCTTTGACTTTTAGTCACTAGAGATGCACAATGGTCATGGACAGAGAGGAAAAAAGAATCACACTTAGGAAAAAAAAGACTCAGGTTATAGTTTTGATGTGTTAGTCAAGGATAGATCTGTAATTTTTTGTACAATAGGAAGTTAGAGTTTTTATGTGTGGTTTAGGACATATGTACTTTCTTTACATGTACATCATTTATGTTATTGATACATGTACATTGACAGACCACCTAAGGGCCATCTCTTTTTGTATTATAACTTCCATGATATAATATATATTTCATATTGGCTCTTAACATCTTCACAATTTAGTCTTATGTGTGATTGTACATGTGTGGCCAATATTGTTTCTATGCGTAATGTTCCCATTTTCTGATAGCTTGGATTATTGCATGGATATATCAATTATAAATTTAAGAACAATACACAATTACAACTTTGTGTAATGACAACAATGCACAACAATGTACATTTACATTGTTCTTGACTACGATCCAATTGCATATACAATATTAAATTAACAATGTTAGATTGTATTCATAGCAATTCACATTTACAACTTGTTCTTTACCATAATCGAATGATATGAAATTGCATGTGACCAAATCATGTGAGTGATGCACCTAATCCACACAATATACTATCACACTTAAAACCTACAACGTAAAAAACTAATACAATTCAGTATCAATCCATTTATCATAATCCCCATTCACAACCCACCAACTACACTCAAACCCTTTTTATACTAACCCTGTAACATTGTTTACCCTAACCACGTAATGCATCTCGGCTCAGTGGCATAATTCCCCAATGTACTCAAGTGACACACATAAGGACCAAACCAATCTAACTTGAATGCACATGAATACCTAACCTACATATAAGCACTCATTGGACATATTAAAGGATGCACATAGATATAGCACCTATGAACACACTTATTTATCCCACATAGGTGATACTTATATTTTACTTTGACCCATGCAACCCCCAAAACCCCCACCACATAACCTACTATTGATCCTAACCCTAACTACTGAAGTCACTTTGAAAAATAACTAACACACATAAGCACCCAACACACCAAATAAACTGAACCAACTAAGTGGAATAGATAAGCATGTTACCCACATAAGAACCTATCAAACATTTAAAGGATGCACATGGTTGATACATGTAAGTGACGCACTGATGTGGCTCACATAAATGAAATTGGAATTTGGCATGATGAATTTCATCTAACAAATATATGGGATGCACATATAAAATCTATAAAAAAAAACAGATAGGTTATGGATGATCCACAACACACAATGAACCATCTCTATGAATAACTCTATACCCCTAAAAAATTACAAATGACTTGAATACTTGTCAAATTCAAATTAAAGAGATTAGAAAGCCCAATATGATATTTTTTGAAAGTGGCCCCTAATAAACAACAAGTACAAATCAAGGAAAGTGACAAAGCTAGAAAGTATTAGAGGGATATCATTGATGAAACATCATCTTAATTTTTTATTTCAAACCTTGAATTCTAAAAATCAACATTAATTGCTCAAAATGCAAATATAGTGGAACATTAAGGACATGTCAATTGATGTGGCACACTAACCACGTAGAAATATATTAATAGTTAAATGAGGTAGGTTTGAATGCCACTCTTTGGATGTCTAATTTTAGAATCAAAATCATAATTTTGTAAAGTTGACTCCTTTGTGCAAAAAATGCACAAACCCTTATTGAGCAAAAACCTACTTTCCAAAATCATCCTATAAGGCGATCCTTTGTCCATTAAACCAAAGGGAAGGGGAACACCTTGCACAATCCAATTATATTGAATCCATCTGAGTTGACAATTCTTCAATCCAAGCCACGTTCATCATTCTATGGCATGTTGAAGCTCACCTCCTAAAGGATTTAAAGGACACCTGTTGAATCCCTACCCGAGGCATAGAATTCCAACTGTGTAACAAAACTAGGTTCAAATAGTTCATACAAGTGTTTTTAGGTAGGTTCCATGTGGGAACTATAGATATAATTTCTTGTTCTATGAATTTTCAAAGTTGAACCCTATGTGCAAAAAATGCACATTTCCTTACTCAACAAAACCCTAGTTTCCTAAATCAACCTAAAAGAGAATCCTTGGGAAATGGAACTAGATGAGATTGGCACCCCTAGAACTTTATTGATGTCCTAAATCCAATGGATTTGATGTTTCACCAATATGAGCCACGTTCATCACTCTACGGTACATTGAAGCTCACCTCCTAGAGGATTTTAGAGACATCTCCTTAATCCCTACCTGAGGCATATAATTCCAACCATGAAACAAAACTGAGTTCTAGGAGGTCTTGCAAGTGTGTTTAGGTATGTTCCATGTGGGAACTCTAGACACAAGTTATCGGTTGAGTAATTTTCAAAGCTGACCTCTATGTACAAAATTGCACATTCCCTTACTCAACAAAATCCTAGTTTCTGAAATCGACCTAAAAGAGGATCCCTCAACCATGGAGTAGAAGTACCCCCTAGAAATATCATGATGTCCCAAATCCAACAGATTCTATCGTTTGTCAATTTGATCCACGATCATGATTTTATAGCACGTAGAAGCTCACTTCCTAAAGGCTTTCAGAGGCACCTGTTGAATTCCTACTCAAGGCATAGAATTCCAACCATGCAACACAATTGGGTTCCAGGAGGTCATGCAAGTGTGTTTAGGAAGGTTCCATATGGGAATTATAACCACAAATTCTCAGTCAAGGAATTTTCAAAGTTGGCCCCTTTGTCCAAAAATTAGACATTTCCTTATTGAGAAAAACCCTAGTTTCGAAAATCAACCTAAAAGAGGATCCATGGGCCATGGAACGAGAGGAGAGGAGAACCCCTATCGCTAACCCAATATCTTAAATCCAACAAATTTTATGGTCCATAAATTTGATATATGGTCTTCATTCAATGGCATGTTGAAGCTCACCTCCTATAGGCTTTCGGGGACAACTGTTGAATCCCTGTCGAAGGCATAGAATTCAAACCATGCAACAAAAAGAAGTTCTGGGAGGGCCTGAAAGTGTGTTTAAGTGTAATGTCCCAAATTTTTCATTGGGTCAGAATGTCCAAATCACATTTTCCATATTCATGAAATTAGTTGTCAAATGGATTCTAAAAGTCAAATAATTGCCAAGGAGGAAAAGTACTAGTTTCCTAGGTTGGGGGTGGAAGCTTTGAGATTTGGAATAAGGGGGATAATAAATGATGTTTATACATTAGAAGGGGATAAATATTTAATAATTTAGCTTATTAAACAAATACAAGAGAAAATGGAAGTGGCAATGGAGCATGAAGACACATGGAGACTATGTGGCCCACATTAGCTAGAATTCCTATGTTAAATGGTATCTTTCTCTTGCAAATTAAAATATATGGGAAGCCTAATGTTTTGGATGGATTATAAGGTTAATATAATTTTCCATATAATTCATAGGTCGAATTTTGGATGAATTGTAACTTACATGGGAGAGGAAGAGCCAAATGGGAGTTTCATGGACACTTGGCTAGATTCCCCTTACACTTATGACATCTATGACACCAATGATGGAGATTGAATGACAGTTATGACACAAGTCAGATCTGAAGGCTGAAATACTAACATGTCAAGACTGAATAGAGCATCTTAGAGGTCGAATTTGGGAGTTGCAGAAGGCCAAGAGGCTCCTACTCAAATTTGGTAGAAGAGGGAAGGTGAAGAGAGAGGCCACATGGCATAGCATGAGAAGCCACACCAATTCAACTTGGATTTGGTTTATGGATGGATTTGAAACCTTATAAGACTAATAATGTTTATAAAATACAGGGATCATCCATGAGAAGAGCTTTTTATCATTTGTGAATTGTGAGAACTAGTGGATGACTAGTTTTCTTACTTAAGCCAATTTCGAGGGTGAAAGATTCCCATCCTAGTTGGTGTTTGGAAATGCCACTCAAGTATTTCATGGAGCTTTAATGGAGTCTTATTTGTAGGTTCAAGCTACAGGAATTTCATGTACATCTCAATAATAGCTTGTTCTTCCATTCATCTCAAGTTTTGTCACCATATTTCAGCTCTATGGAGTGAGGCGCACTTGGTGAGATATTATCTCTTTGAGGGAGATTCTCTTGCTCCAGTATTTTGTATTATGATGTAGATTATCTTTTATTTAATTCCATAAATCTCTTAGGTCAAAAATTCAAGATATCTCATGTATTATTGTCCAATATTGAAGAAACAATGCCATTTCCCCAATACATTGTTGTAAACTCTTGCAATATTGATGGAATCGAATGTATGTGTGAACCATTGATGATTTATGAATGAATTAACTGTAATTAAAGTATATTATTGGTTTCATGGTCTGTAACTGAGAATTTGTGGCCATTGGGTCGAATTTCATAGCATTCGGGGAAAAATTCATCTCATTTCCCCAAGGGTCCAAAACTAGTTTTTTATATCTGATTTAAGGAAGAAATAAAAGACATGGGAGTTTGAGTGAGTTTATGTATATTTTGGAAACCATTCTGGAAATTACCTGGGAGGGATTTGAGCCCCAAAAGTGCTAGTAAATTCATCTATCTTATTGAGAATTTGATATAGACTTGAAGAACTAATTGGAGGACCATAATACATCCATGAACATAATAATTAAGTTATTATATCAGTCATACACCTTCTCTGAATATTTTGGAACAATTGGGCTGATTTGGAGACGAAGACACTAAAACTAGTCAAGAGACAAAATTGTGAAAAAATTGGAAAATTGGGCATTTTAATAAAATTCCAAAAAGGGGACATTACATTAAGCAGGTTCCATGTGGGAATTCTATCCACAATTTCTTAGTTTAGGAATTATATCCCTATCCTTGATTACCACATTTGTGGCATTCTATACTATAACTTTGTAGAGGAGCAAAACAATTACAGTTTCTTCCTTTTGGATTGATTCTAGTAACATTTTTCTTATAAAAATAAGTTTGTGATGTAATTCCTTTCCCAATAGGAACCATTATTTTACAATTTCTATCTATATGTCCAAAATTGTTACAGGTATAACAATTTCCCAAAAAGAGTTGTTGATGTATGCTTGGTACATTATCTGTCATGCTTTTATTTTGAGAGAGAGCTAATAATTTATTGTATTCCTTTACAACTGGTCTCATAAGTGCATCAACATAACTTCTTTTAATTCCTTCTTTATTTATGAATTAGGAGGATTGTTCTGCCTTATTTTCTTTGACATAACCTAGTCGAGTTTTATTACGAGATCACCTTTGACAACTTAGGATGTCATCAAGCGTTTTTGAGTTGCTCTCAAACTTTGATCGAACTTCGTTTTCCTTCTTTCTAAGCAATATCAATTTAGCTTCGAATTTTTCTAATTATTACTCTCTTTTCTTGAGTTCCTATTCTAGATTTTTTTCAGCCTTTTTGGCTTCTAGAAACTATTTTTTTAAATCATTAATAATTCTTTCTGCATCATTGTTTTTCCATTCAAATTCTGTCATATGAGTTTTTGATTTTTTGTACATCCTTTTAGACTTCCCTAATTATTCAAGAACACTTACAAGTTATTCTTCAAGATATACCACACCTTCCGCTATCTAATTCCATGAATAAGACTTCAACATCTTCACTTATCTCTTCATCTTCATTGTCTTCCTTAGAATAAAAGTTTTTCTTCTTTTTCTTAATCTTCTTTCGCACATGGTCTTACTCTTTTGATCTTTCTTATGACATCAAGGTTCTTCATCATCACTATCCTCTTGTTTTGGGTAAGGACACTTATTGGAAAAATGTCCAATCCTTCCATAATTAAAACATTTCAAGGGTATATTTCCTTTTTACTTTCTAGTACCTTTCTCAAGTTTCTTGATGAAAATAGCTTCTTAATCATCTAGGTTCTCTGATTAGTTCTTGGATAAGGCTTTAAATGATGCTTGTTTATTTGATGATCCATATTATCCTATTCTCATCTCATAAGAAGTGGAGATCCCATGTAGTTCATCTATTGTAATGATTTTAAGATCATCTCATTCTTCTAGAGTGGACGCCTTTGAGTCATACTTCATTGGTAGGGTTCTTAGTAATTTTTCAGCTACTTATCTCTCCTTTATTTCGCCTCCAATGCCTCTTATAGAATTGACAATTTCATTTACTCTAAGATGATATTCTGCAATATTTTCTTCGTCTTTAATTTTTAGGATTTCAAACTTTCCTTTGTATGTCTGAAGTTTGGATTGTTTGAATTTGGGTGCTCCTTCATAGACACATTTTAATTTTTCCCATGCATGTTTGGTTGTCCTTCATTGCATGACTTTTACAAACACTGAATTTGTTAACCCACTCAAAATTGCATTCAGGTATTTTTCATTGGTCTCATAATGGTTTAGTTCTCCTTCATCTATAGGTAGGTCGTTTGGTACTTCATATTATTTTTCAACAGACCTCCATACTTTGTATCCAATAGACATTAGATGGATCTTCATTATTACACTCCAGTGTGCATAATTACCTCCTGTAAATAATGGAGGTTTGTTGGTGGCTAACCCTTCCTTGAAATTGTATCTCTTCCACAAATTCCCAACATACCTTTTTTTCTAACATTATTAGATGTTCCTTCCACATCACTAGTTGGAGGATCCATCATTCATCTAAATATTTCAACAACATGCATAACAAATTTATTTCTGGAGGAATGTGTTGTGATTTGTCATTTGTGGGGATGCTTTTCTTATCATAGGGGAACTTGGCCTATTTTGATCCACCCATTATTTCTCATCCTTGGGTAACAATGAATCCTTCTAGGTTGTGGTTCTCTCAAGGTTCTAAGTTAATCATATTCATTAGTCATCTTGTAGGATCCTCCCATTTTGTAATAAGATCCATGAATTCTTCAACAATGTGATTATCCATTCAAAAATAGTTACACCATATCCTATTAGGTGGGGTACACTCTTGTTCTAGATGTTTGTGTTAAGATTATTAATCCTACTGTTGACCCTTTCCTTTGAAAACATAGTCTATTTGACATTTTTCCAACTTATGAGCTCTTCATCACTCCACTAGTAATGGGGGACACACCGAGAGGACATATGCCACTTAATGCATGTGTTTGCATGAGTTTAGGTTTCCCAGGGACCAATCCCTATAATTTAGGAACCCACTCTGAGTGCCACCATCAATCTCCAGTAGTTGACCCTAGTTGTTATTCAATTAAGTCCAGTTATGCTATGATTCCCATTAGTTAGATCACTCTCAGTCATCCTAGAACCATTTTCCATGATTCATGGGAAGCAGGACGCATTTACTCACCTACCCTGATTAGTTAACTGGTTGTTAATTGTTTTAGTGATTCATACTTGCATTAATGAGCTCTAGCGGTGATTTACCCACACCGAGTTAGTTCATGAGTCGGTATAGGTTGGTAGATTCAAATCCTATCTTAGGTATTAGAATTATCCTATATTTATTTACCATTATATTACTTAATTATATATTTATTCATGAATATAATCACATTGTTCTAATTTTGTCTCCATTTGTGTGAAATGTTGTCATGATTAATTGATCTGTCTATGCTAAATTCTTCTCTTTCTTCTGCAGCCTTCTATTCTCCTTTTGAATCCTATAGGTTGATGATCCTATGCTTCATTTTATTTTACATGGTATTAGATCTAGTATCCAAGCCAACAACAAGCCTTAGAATCTTCCATTGATGCACCAGAAGCAATTGGGTTCCACATAAATCCTAGAATTATTTCCTTGCTCCCTCTGGATTATGTACATAGAAGTCTATCCAGGTGTGATGCACCCAGAGAATGTGAACATGGAGAAATTGAGAGTGTTTGGTCTAAATTGATTCAAATCAATTTTTTTTGGAGTGTTTTTGCAAGTACATTCAAAAAATTTCTGAATACTTGTTGATCAATATACTTGTGAAATGGAGAATTCAGTAGCTCTAACTCCCAGAAACCTTACACCGTTCAATTATTTTGATTGTAGGGAATGTATTCAGATTGTCTTCCGCAACAAGGATCTATACATGATCACCATGGGAGAGAGGCCGAACCCCAACAATATATTGAAAAATTGAATCATCTTAAAAATATTGATGAATCTTTTTGCTTCATGTGCATCCACATCTCCAGGGAGTTATTGTTCTATCTTGATGGACTCAAGACTCCAAAAGAAGTATGGTATAATATTGAATCCTTGTTTGAAAAATAGAATGAGCTAAGGGTCCATATCCTAGAGAATGAGATGATAGCACTACAACCCAATAAATTAGAAACTATACAACAATTTTCTCAAAATTCAAACCATTGTTTATGCAATGCAAACAATGCAGGATTGAGAAGAAGGATGAGAAATTGGTTCTCTCCATGTTGAGAAAACTTGGCCCATAATTGTTTGTATCTACCTTTCACTCTGGGAGACTGAATACTCCTAATTGGAAAATTCCATCCCTTGATTCCTTCACAGATTCTCTAATCTAAGAAAAAGAAAGGTTGACATAGATGGGAGCTCTCAAAGCCTCTCCAAAGCAAGCTCTCTTAGCTGGTGAGATAAGGAATGCAAAAGCAAGAAGGAAGTAGAAAGGTAAAGAAAAGAAAAACATTGAATTTGAGCCTAAATATGAGTTTGATCCATTAGATGAAGCCTCGGGATCTAGGAAGGACAAACATCAAAGGTCTGAGAATAGAAAATGATCCTACTGTAAGAAAGGAAACCATACAAAGAAATATTGTATGAATATGACCATAGCTTAGATGACAAAAATCCTTGAGTGGAACCATATTTCCCTCCATGAAAGAACAAGGAAGGATCAATATGGAGACAAGGCTGAATATCATGATGAGAGATTCCATGCACTGAAGGATAGTCGTTCAAAATCACATGCCTTCCTCATTGATTCAGGAGCCTCCAATTATATGGTTTCATCCAGAGAATCATTCTCTTCATTACAAATTACTGATGGTCTGAGTATTCACACGGGTGATGACACTCAAATTTGAGTTGAAGGAAAGG
The DNA here is from genome assembly GCA_001517045.1 of Pseudotsuga menziesii. Classification (NCBI taxonomy): domain Eukaryota; kingdom Viridiplantae; phylum Streptophyta; class Pinopsida; order Pinales; family Pinaceae; genus Pseudotsuga; species Pseudotsuga menziesii. The sequence continues at coordinate 456,796 of LPNX010495797.1, read as the reverse complement.
GTTCAATAAGTTAAATCATGGAGTGTTCAATATGTACTCTATGTTCCCTCCTTAGCTTCAAATTCATTATTTGTATACCAGATGACACATACTGGCCCACCAAAGCGAGTGTTTTTTTTCCTGACTCAGTGGATATGTCAGATATCTCAATTGGGAAGATTATAGTGAAAGGAGTTGCAAACCATGCCTCCAAAGCATATGAATTCTCACACTTTCTTCCATACTCATATCCAGTGAAATATTAGTTTTTATTTGAAAGGGAAGGTAAGACCATTTTACCTAAACCTTTTACATATGATAATTTTTTGATTAGTGTTTCAGATTCAGAATCCAAAGCAAAGGACCCAATTGAATCAGTTTATGAAATTGAATATGGAGTTCATAGCGATTCATATCCAAATCCAATCCCTACTCCCAATCTTAGGCCTAAATGGGATCAAAAGGTTATTGAGGCAGTTGGGAACATGATTGGAGAGCCATCTGACACAAGGAGAACAAGATCCCAATTTCAAAAAGAAATCCTTGAACTATGTCAAGCAAATTCAGAGAGGTGCAAAAATATCCCAGAGAGATGTTACATGATAAGGTTTGATCAACAATTATGCTCATTAAAGAAAAAATTTGATCATGTCACTCTTCCTACATAAATAAGAGACAAAGGAAACATTCCTTCTCCTATCTATGATCGTATTGGAAGAAGATGAAAAATTTCACATGCACAGTCCCAGGAACCTAGTACACACAAAGGGCCACCACATTGCATTACTGCTCCATAGAGATGTAGGTTGTAGAAATATTTTCACAAGTTTCTTATTCAAAGAAGAAAATTTTCTCTTGATATGAAAACTTGATCTTGTTTTTTATTGGTTATTTTGAGGAGGGGGAGTTCCCACGAGGTTTTCTCCATTTCCTTATTTTTCAAGCAATTGTTTTTTCATCTAGATTGTATGGATGGAATTTGGTATTAGTTTCCAGGGCCCAGGTTGTTCAAATTTATGATTAATATGGGTGTTAGGATTATTAATCCTACCTTTTACCACTTCCTTTGACAACATAGTCTATTTGACATTTTCCTAGCTTACGAGGTCTTTAGAACTCCACTAGTGAATCGGGTACACACCTAGGGTACATATTCCACTAACTGCACCTATTTGCATGACTTTAGGTGCCCCAAGGACCAATACATATAATTTTGGAACCCACTCTAAGTGCCACCAACAATATCTAGTAGTTTACCCTAGTTGGTATTCAGTTAGGTCTAGTTATGCTCCAATTTCCATCAGTTAGATCACTCTCAGTCATTCTAGAACCATTTTCCATGATTCGAGGGAAGTAGGGCACATTTTATCACCTACCCTCATCAGTTAACTAGTTGTGAACTATTTTAGTGATCCAGAGTTGCATTAGTTAGCTCTAGTGGTGATTTTCCCACATTGAGTTAGCTCCAAAGTCAATCCAAGTTGGTAGATTCGAATCCTATCTTAAGTATTCAAATTATCCTATATGTATTACCATTGTATTACTTAATTATCTAATGATTCATGAATATAATCATATTATTCCAAATTTTCCTCCATTTGTGTGAAAAATGTTTATGAGTAATTGATCAATCTATGCTAAATTATTCTCTCTCTTTTGCAACCATGTTGCAACCTTATATTCTCCATTTGAATCCTACAGGATGATGATCCTATGTTCCATTGAATTTTATAGTTTTATCTCATTACATTTATAACAAAAAATCAATCCTATTGTCCTCTTCCTCGCTCATCTCCGAAACCTCTTTCACATATTTGTCCTCCTCTTTCTCAAGGTTGATTTGCTAGTCGGTAATGGAGTAGTCTAACCTTTCTATCAATGCATCTAGAACTCTGCATTTATCTGTACTATGTATTTTGGATCCAAAAAATGTATAGTATATTGTATCTCAAACTAAGGAATATTTTTGCAAGATTGGGAAAAGTCACTAGGAATCTCCAAATGTCTTGCAAATCTCACAGTAATCTTTTAGAGAAGAGATCTATCGATCCATATATGTAGGGAACCCAACTATATGACATGGATTTTTTGTAGAAAATTTTGTAATGGTTACACTTGGACTTTTAGTGAATGGTACTCCTAATGGGGTTATTCCTCCCCTCATTATGGGGAATTTTGACACATGATGGCCTTCCATCAGACATATTTTGCATCATAGTTGTATTTTCCTTCTATTTGGTATAGTAAAATATTGAATTTTTTCAGTTAAAGAAGTTATTTAGATTCATAGTTGCAATGTCACTAATAGATGATGATGTTCCAGTCATTGATCCAATCAAATAATTATCCATTACTTCAATATCCATAGCCTGGTCCAAAGCAGTTTGAGGTAAATACATAACCTACTATGATAGAGGAATAATATTAAGAGGCAATAGCACTTAAATAAACCATTCCTTGTGGTCGGCATCATGTACAAGGAATGAGAGTTTATCCAAAACATCCATGAATCATTGTGTATAGTGTTAAGCCCTTAATGATGACACATCACACCATATACTGTGGCACATTACTCCTTATATTTTGGTGCACTACATATTATTTATGGCAACTTGGGTCTATTAGTTTTTATTGTACACCTTTGTCTCCTATATATAGGAAGGAGATATTCTCATTTTTTCATCATAGTATCTTATCTTATCTTGTGTACTCAGTACATTGTGTAAGGAGGTTCCTCACTCAAAGATGATTTATATTTATCTTTGCTATTCATTGTTAAGGTGTCTATTACTATCATATTGTCTATTTATTCTCTTTTTATGCTATTTATGGGACTTGGTTGCATAACATTTGGTATCAGATATCTTTCCTCGGGACTGGATTCTCCAAAAAGACTCATCTTGGAACGTTCTCTACAATGTTTATTAACACTAGTACATATGGCTCAAAATTCCCACGGAATTTTTCCATGAAAGAATTAAAATTGATGTTTTCCTGGAAAAACAGTTTAAATTTTTGGAAAAAAATTGAAACCCCAACGATCATCTCTATAGAGAAGTTATGAACCTTTTGTCTATATAGTGATGACAGGCCCATACCATCACTATAGTGACGAATGCCGAAAAGAAAACTTGTTTTTCTTTTTCTTTTTTAACGGTCATTGAATTTTTGTTTTTTTTTTTAAAATTTGATCATTGTGCATTTTCACCGGAACCGCGACCCTCATTGATTTATAAATACATTTTCTTAATTTATATTTTCAGAATCATTTTCTAGATTTGCAACGATCTTTCTATTGGTTTTTCGTTCTGCGATTTCAAGAGTCCAATACTGGTTTGACACATGAATTTTTTTATCTCATTCATTTCCCAGGATAGTTTAACTGCAATGCACTAGTCTTTTTTTTTGTTTCACCCTTTATGTTCCAACTAGGGCTTTAATGCAATTGATCAAATGTTTATATAGTTTGGGATTTTTGTGACAAAATGTAATTTTATAAATTTTCATTTATGTTAAAATGTAATTTTTTAAATGGTGGTTTGTGTTAAAATGTTAATATCATGACCATCATTGTAGATTTCAAGTACACAATCTAATTAGATTTAACTATACCCCTCAATATAGATAACCAATAAGACCAGAATGGTGTATCCTTTCAAACTTTGATAGTCATTTGACAATATCGACATTATCTTCTATATCCATAATCCCATTTGACAATCCTTTCAATTTTTGAGGGTCTAAATCTATATTCATAATCTCATTTGACAATATCATGTCAATGTTTTGAAACCTTTTAATATCTATTATAACGAATATGAACAATATTACCAGCCCCTCAATTTCTTCTACATTAGATCCATTGACACCGTAATGTAGACTTTCTTGCAATTAATAATTATAAACCAACGCAGGGAACCAATTAACCACTCATTATCATATGGGTATCAACGCTTGTCAAAATGGTGTAACAACTCCTTTCACAAATACACTTAATCCAACATACTAACCCGCTTGGACATTTACATAGAAATTCATTACTTTATAAGGAAACACCATATCTATATTTAATATAGCAACACATGCATTGAAGTAATATGTAAATTCCAAATTTGTGACATCATTAACACAATTCTTGGCCCCTTTTTTAAGGCAATATATAAATTCATGTTATGCAGAGTGAATAGCCATTACCCACCATACGCCAATACCTAATATTGTAACAACATGTAGTAATCCAAGGGAATTATAACTTAGGTAATCCTCTACACATGATCAGGTAATCCTCTAATCACCTCCTTTAATTTTTGGTCTCCTTTAATATATATATACACACACACACACACACACACACACACACACACACACACACACACTCTATTCAATTTAGATGTACATTATATATTGATTAAGGAGTTTTTTTGTTGTTATAGGCTATTAGAATGCCAAATAAATATACCTGGGAAGAAAACAATAGGAGGTATGCTAAGGATAAGGCAACATTAGATGCGAAGGGTGATGGAAAGTGTTATTTCCGTTGCAATTATTCCATAGGTTTGATAACTAGAAGAATTTTAACAACATCAGCTGAAAAACATTGTAAGGAGAAGGGGCATGCTGAAGGGGGGTATGAATATCATCCCTTGGTAAGACGTTATTCATTACATATTGTACTTCTTGTAATAGTACTGATAATGTATTCACAATTTTTTTTTATCATTTTAAATATATGTGTTGTATATCATACACTAATTTTATTGCATTGTTTGTAAATATAAAGACAATCCCCCAAGATGTCGATCACCAAAGAGCTATTTTCCACATAATAGTAGAAATACCGCTTTACAAGACGACGAGCATGGAGATCATGCTATTGAAGATCGAGTTCTTAATGGTCCTATGGATGAAGATGACATTATTGATACTAATGGTGAAGATGAGATAAATAGATTGCTGCAAGACACATTTTCTCCATTGGATGAGGACCACCTCCATGATTTTCATGATGTTTCTCTTCTCGAGAAGCCCCATGGACCTCTTTATGAAGTATCAACAACCAATATTATATCTGGTATATTGTTGTTGGTGAACCTGAAGGTTTTAAATGGTTTATCAAACACTTGTTTCACACATCTCCTAAGGTATGTAAAGTTGATTATTTTCCTCTATTTTTAGTTTTAATTAATTCTTAAATTAGGGATATGAAATATTTATGACGTATATTATTTACATTTCACTTTTTTTCAATGTTGCAGATTGTCGGGTGAATTATATTACCACCATCAAATAATTTACCATGCACAAGTTGAGAGGTATTCTTGATTATGAAAGAAATTGGAGTTGAGTATCAATCTATTGATGCATTTCCTAATGATCATATTATATATTATGGACAGTATGCATCAGAAAATAAATGCCCACAATGTGAAATTAGTAGATATCAAACTGATCAATTAACAAAAGAGGTCCCTCGCAAAGTTCTTCGTTATATTCCAATAATTCCATGTTTCCAACGACTATTCATGTGCCAAAGTATAACACATTTTATGGATTACCATGCAAAGAACAGAAGTGAATATGGCGTTCTTCGAATGCCTACAGATGGTTCTGCATTGAATAACATTGAGGAAAAATGGTCAATTTTTAAAGATGAACCTCGTAATGTTAGACTTTCATTGGAAGCCGATGGTTTCAATCCATTTGGTGAGCTTCATTCTACTTACTCAGTGTGGCGTGTTTTCGTCATAAACAATAACCTACCTCCTTGAATGATCATTAAGAGGGACCACACAATGTTGGCAATGATTATTCCAGGTATTTGTTTGAAAGCTGTAATTATAGTATTTTATAAAGTTATTTGTTTAATTGCTACATGAGAACACCTTTTATATATTTGGATGGATAATTAAATAGAAATATTGTATGTTTATTGATCAATTAGGTAAGTACCAAGTTAAATATATGAATGTATATATTGATCCTCTTATCGATGAAATATTGAAGTTATGGGTTGGAATCACTATGTATGACATATCTAGACCAACAGGGAAAAATTAATTTCAGTTCCATGGAATACTTGCATGGACAATTCATGACGCTCCTGGGTTAACACATTTTTGTGGTTTGTAACTTTATGTTGCATGTCGTTAAAATTATATGTTTTTAAGGTAAAAACATGCATTTTTTTGAAATTAATAATATTTTGATGCTATAACATTAATACATATATCTCGCAGGTCTTCAAACAAAGGGAAAATTTGCATGTCTAGTATGTGGTCCTAGGATAAAGTCTCGTCATTCAAGAAGTTTAGCAAAGGATGTGTTCAATGAGTACATGCACTTCCTATCTAAGAAACATAGGTACTGAACTATCGAAAAAACAAAATTCAATGTTAAAGAATAGAATGCAAAGAAACCACGAAGAATGACACTTGACCTATGGAAGCTGGAATATAACAGAAATCGTCGAGGTATGCAAATTGTATATGCAACATACAATATGTTCACTTAATATTAATATTTTTATATTTTTACTAAATTTTCTCTACCATGGGTGTCATGAAGTATTGTTAATGTGTTTTTGTTTACGTTTAATGAATGTATTTAAGGCATGAATGGGATTCCACGAGGAATGAAGAGTTATCCCATACAATTCAGTAAGTTTCCTTACTAATAGAACCTACAAATAGCCCATTTTTTTGATACAATGCATATTGGGAAGAATGTAACATAAATGATATGCAGACATTAGATGGAAGGTCATACAAAGATAAAATTGGAAAAATTTGTAGTGACATTGCAAAAGACAATCACACATTGCAAAGTGAAATTATTTCCAATGCCGAAAATGGGAACCATAATATTAGTCTTCCTTGGTTATTGATGGAGAAACAAAGCAATGCTATAAAAGAGGTCATTTAGAAAATAAGGTTTCTGACAGGGTTTTCGTCAAACATACAAAATATATTAACCAAAAAAGGTGATTTTGGTGGCGTTAAAACTCATGACTGGCATACATTCATTAAGGTAATTATTTACGTATATAATTTCCATTAAGTAAATCATTTTAGTAATTGTTCTCTCCTATTTGGAAACATTAGATAATGATTTTCTTTTTTCTACAATATGTTCTACCTCTGTCTCTCCCAGATAGCTTTGACGAAAACATAAAACAAGTTATATATGATATTGGTGAATACATGAGGCCCAGTAACAAGTTTATATGAATGAAAAATGTTCATTCTTTTTGTTGCATTGATTATTGACATATTGTGTTTTATAGCTTGGAACTTTATTATATATTATATGCCTCAATCTAGTTGATCATTCATTTTATTTTATTGCATCTTTTGTAGGTGGCTTTCATCTAAAAAAATCCATAAATACACAAGAACACTATCTCATACACCAAGTTGAGGAGATTGAATAGTGTGGACCTGTAAACTCAAGGTCAATGCGGATGGTGGAAAGGAATTTGAATTCATTGAATGATTTTGTTAGATAAAGAGCACGCCCCAAGGGTTATATGGTGTAGGTATATATGCTATAGAAATCCATGGTGTACATTAGTCAGTATCTTCCAAATTTAGCAAAAAATATCAATCTACCTTGCATTTGGCATGTCGTCTCCATCAACAAATTTGAAGGGGAGGTCCTGTCAAGCAAAGGTAGAAAGAGGAAAGTGAAAGGTAATTGAATGGTGTACATTTTATTTATTATACAATTAATTTTTCAATTTATATAATTTTTATTATTCCATCAGTATTTTAAGATAAACTTAATTTCCTTTAATGATATCTAATTTACAATTCTTAATTGTTATTTTCTCATATAGTTGGTCTCGTGTGGGATGAAATACATTTATATATTGTAAACAATATTGATTGGATGGAGGAATTAATATAACGATGTACAAAATACTATGGTACCTTATCATGGGAATGGGTTAGTAAAATTATTAAAACAATGCATTGTTATCGAGAATAATACCCCAAACTTACACAAAGGGAAATTGATTTAGCATGCGGTTGAAAAGATAAAAGGGAAAGTATATTTACCCTGCTCAATTTTTTCATTGTTTCACATTGTATCAAAATATTTCTCTCGTTTATGTCTTATTATATATTTATTTACTGAGACAGGCATGATGCAGCTGATACATCACAATGCTATGTGATGCAATGGTTGTAAATTTCGCATCAAAAACTTGGATGGCAAGAGGAAAACATTTGATTGTGGGATAAATACAGTTTTTCAAGTCACTAATGTTTCCTCTAGAAGTGACAGGAATCCAGAAGTATCTGAAAATAGGTACTATGGTTATTTGGAAGATATACTTGAGTGTGACTTTAATTCCTTTAAAGTAGTTATGTTTGAGGTGAAATGGTACAGGCTACGAATGAATGAACGTGATCCTGAAAGAACTGTTATTAAGCATGCCAATGGATTTACCATGGTTAATACAAGGGAACTTGAACCAGATACAGAGCCTCAAGTTCTTCCAAGTCAATGTGAGCAGGTATTTTACTCATAGGTTCTAGGTAAGACAGGTTGGTCATACATTGTTAGATATGATCCAAGAGGAAGACCAGTCAAGTATAATGCAGTAGAGGAAGAAGACAATGTTGAAGAAGAAGGTGATGTAGATTAGGAGCAGTTGGACGTCGACGTAGATGTGTCAGATGAAGAATTCGATCAATAATTTGATCCTCCAAATGATGTAGCAGACAATGAAATTGACATTGATGATATTGATGATGAATATCTAATTGAAAATGAATTTAATCATTATCCTGATATGAGTGATCTTTTCAACGATAATGATTCATAACTAGATGATGATACTGATGTTGAGTTAGATGAAGAAGAATCTGAATGACATTGTAGCAATGTTGGAATCTAGGATGTATGTGAGAAAATATTTTTGCATAATGTATTATGTTTATGACTATTTATTTATGTTTAAACCATTGTTATCATCATAATTATCATCACCATCATCACAATATCCATCATCATCATCATCATCATCTTC
>LPNX010495797.1:412783-442783 GCA_001517045.1 Pseudotsuga menziesii | reverse complement strand
TTTGGTTCAACATCCATTTAAGGGTGGGCCCTCACGTTGGAGGGATTTTTAATACTTTGATACATACCATACTTAGGATATCGTATGGTTTGTATTTAAGAGTTGGTTTAAAGGAGTGGAGGCTCACGTGAGGATATATGATGTGAGCTCCATGCTAGCTTGGAGGATCGCGTGAGGGGAAGGAGGGGTCCATCCCCTCCATTATTCAAAATCGTGAGTGGTAATTAAACTATGGTATATCATTTGGCTAACGAATCTTGTTGGGTGACATAACCCTTTCACCAAACTTTGTGTAAACTCATGCATGGAGGAGTAAAGGAAGCTGATTTGGTGATTTGGCAATTAGATGGAGTTGGTTGGCAACTGATTGAGAGATAAGTGTGAGAGGTGTCATTCACCTCTTCAGTTCATGTTTACTTCAACTCAGTTCTTCTTTAGTTCAGATTCAGATAACTCCGGGTTTATCTTCAGTGTTGTTAGCCCCCCAGGGGCTTGGCTCTGGCTATAAATAAAGCAATCTTTCTCTCTTCCAAGCTAGTTAGAGTTGGGGAGAAAGGATTGATATTGTGTAATATTGTGTTGATCATTCTTTTGTTGAAATAAAAGAGACGCTTTGGAGGCTAAATTATGGAGTACTTTTCATGTGTGGATCATCATTATCATGCTGCTTTTGAGGTGAACTGCTATTGTTTCATTTTTTGCATTAAACTATTGTTTTCCTGAATGATTATTGGAATCATAGGAAAAGATCATTGTAAGTAAATTTACTTACTGCTATTTTGCTACATATATTTGAATGAGCTAATATTTGCATGCTAAATAAGATTATTTTCATGCTATGTCATCTATTTTTCATATCTATCTTCAGATTTAATGGTTTTGTTTGCAGGATTTGTTGTTTAGCTTGCAGGTTTGTCGTGATTGGAAGAGATGTGGTTCAAGTTTGATTCCACTGGTTTTCCAACAAATATTGCGAAGATTGTGCCCCTCGGTGCTTCACTGACAAGTTTCTTTTGTAGATCTATTTCAGTAACAAGAACTATTCTTTTCCATTTAAATTTTCTTCAAATTGGTTACCATTTAAGAATCTTGTCGTTTATATCTATCTCACTAACAAAATCATATATAGACCTAGTTAGTAAGATTTTTTCCTAAGTTTAGATCTTTGTTCTAGTTTGCATGCAAAGTTATATTTGAAGAGATCTAGTTTAGATTACCTTCTTTTGCAAGCATTATAAAGGAAATTTGTAGCTTGTTTAAAGGTAGTTTATTTCGAAGTTTAAAAAACAAATATAACAATTGGTTGCATATCATATTAGCTGCCCAAAAGAAAATCCAAGATCCCAAGGAAAGCTTCCTTGCTTTCCTTGGTTCCTTTTTGCTCGTTTTTTTTATCATTTTAACCTAGAATTTTTTGGGTATTTTTTGTGTTGTCCAAAGACACTTCTAAAGTTTTTTTTCGGAATGTTTTTACTAAACTTTTTTTGCTGGTTTTTAGCAGGTCTGTTCGAAAAGAAGATGATACGATTCCCAAAAACCAATTTGTGGGCCATCCGGAGCTTCCCCCTTAGCTGGGCTTCTTTTCCTTATATTTTGTAATCCTTTGGATCCCATATAACAAGGACCAAAGGTAATTTCCGCTAAAACATTGTAATCAATTAATAAAAGACAAGTTTGAGTAGGCTCTTTCGAGCCAACTCCCCATCCCCCAAGGGGGGATTCTGTGTTTTTTGTGATTTTGTTGTTTTTTTTTCAATTTTTTTTTTCTAGTTTAGTTTTTTTAGTAGCATTGTATACTTTGAATAATAAGCATTTCAATCTCTTTTACAAATTCAAAGTAATCATATGACTTACCCCACAACTTCTCGATTGACCCGAAAGAGGAAAGAGATGTGTGGTAGGACTAATTAGACAATTCACGAGTTGTGTTTTGTATTTTTCTGTTATCTAAAATCAACCCCTCCTCACTTTCCTAATTGAGGCCCATTTGGACCGAAAGAGATTCCTAGAGGTTTTTATTTTTAACAAGAACACAAGTTTAAAATCCTTAAAAAATTACCAAGACTCCTTCCCCGTATGCTCTACACCCCTGCAGCTTGTCTGATCAGTTGGTTCTATCAGAAAGGGATACAAGTTACTATATTTAATATGAAAATCCACACAAGTGATTTTCTTGAGAACTTAGGAGGTTGCAAAGGGTAACTACTACAGAGTCAGGGGGCTACTCCAAGCAGGTTCATCCTCGCCCCGTTGGACACTTGGTATTACCGCTTTAACACTTAGTTCGAAGGGACTTGAATTGTTGGGACAAACCCACAATTAACCCACACCCTTAATTACTCATTAATAATTTTAAAACTGACCAACGAGACAACTGCAATACTTACACGACACAACAACACTCGACTTTTACAAGCACTCCATATTCATCGGCACTAGTCTATTTTACTTTCAATGCTTAAATCAATTATTTCAAAATGTCATGAATGGTGCTTACATTGTCATGTGTTGTTGATGTGATATCTTTCTTGCACTAGTCCGTTGTGTTATTTTATCCATTTCATATTAAATCCTAGATTTAGCCTTTTCTTTCGTAGACTAAAAACTATAGATTTTCTTTAATAGGGTCTATCCCCCTTGGCTTCGTGAGGAGTTGGCCTAAACAGAGGACTCAATCACAAGGTGACAGCCTTGACTCAAGACTTTCCCCCAAGGACACACTGAGTGGCTTCAAGATTTCTTCCACATCCCCCCCAGGTGTGTGAAAGGTGACAACAACTCCATCCATTGTTTTGGTTCCTCCTCCATCTCCTACACCCTCCATGTGAACATCTCTTCTCCCCTCCTCTCTCCCTTCGACCAAAACCCTTTTCCCCTCTTTTATATCCATTACTCCATTGGCCTAGTTAATTCTTTCTTAATTTAGTCAACCCCATGCTTTATCAATCCAATCCTACTCAATCCCAAATTAATATTTCATATCCCAAGGTTACATACTTTCCCTACTTTATTATACCCCATGTTATGTTCTTCATATTTCAATAAAAATATTAAAATTAAATATATAAAAAATATAAAATAAAAAAAATAAAATATAAAATAAAAAAAATAAAATATAAAATAAAAACAAAAAAATAAAATGAAAAATATAAAATGAAAACAAAATAAAAACAAAAAGAATAAAAAATAAAATATAAAATAAATAAAATATAAAATAAATAAAATATAAAATAAAACAAAATTAAAAAATAAAAATAAAAATCAAACCCCGTGCGACAAGACACAACAAAATCAAAGCCCGCGAGTAAATCAACACCCCATGACTGGTGCTGCCAAAACTGAATCACTGATCGATAGGAGAGGGATCGACTGGTGCTGTTGGAACTGAATCACTAATCGAGAGGAGAGGGGCAACAAAGGAGAGGGGTCGTAGAGGATAGAGTGTAAGGGATAGGGGTCACAGAGGAGAGGGAACAGAGGTCACACAAAGGACAGAATGACCCCTAAATCAGTGAGTACCCTAAGTGTTCTAGAATGACTGAGCATGCTCTAGTTATATTGATATTATATTGCATTCCTTGGTTATTCTAGATAATAACCAACATCAGTGGGCATTGACTATATTCTGCTCTGAATTTCTCTTCTTTCTCCTTGGTTGATTCACTTTTAAATTGATAGAGTTAGGGATCAATGGATTCCTCGTACATTTTAGATGCCCAGGTTCTATTGTGGTTTGGGTGATATGCATAAGTATTAAGGCTGACGAGTAACATCTCACTCTTCCAATGATGTGGATTTTTCTTGAAACTAGTCACTTTGTGGTGCTAGGAAAGTATACGAAAACAATCTCTTGCAAAAAAATTTAAATCTGTTGGTCAAATTCTAGAAATAAGGCACACCTTAGTTAAAAAGGCTTCAATTCAATGGAACCCAAGATAATCACTTTTTGCAATGTGTAGAATTCACAACTGAACAAACATTTCCTATGGCAGCAAAATTGACGAATACCCAAGTTGGACAGTTAGTCCTTTTGATGTAAGGTATAGCTTATTGTTGATTGTTAGAATACCAAAAAACATTTACATCATTGAAACATGACTCCAAGTTCCAATTTTATTTTGGGAAGATATCAAATGCTATTTAATGTGTTATGTTCAATTCACATTCTTATAACAGTATACAAATTTTCATGCTATAGACCATATGCCAGAAGCTTCATTTTTTAGCTAAAATATGCAACCATTTTGCAGTATGTTGATGCTATGAAGTAGTGATACATCATTCACTAAGCATTTATTTCCAGCTTAGATGACTTGGTCTTGAAACTGTAATTGTTGATGAGATATGGGTTCTGTCCTAATATTGCCAAAATAATTCTCATATTTTCTTTTCTCAAAATTTCATAATCAAAATAGGATTTTGAAGAAATTGAATCCATTTATATATTAAAAATACAAATTCGAAAAATAGAAAAATTGCAATTTAACTAAAAATTATATAATAAAAAAATTATTTAAACTACTTTTCATCCCAGATATGAAAATATATATATATTTTTTCATTCCAAAAGTATTTACATGCACACTAAAAGAGACCAATCTCCATTCCATGGGCGTATCGACAAAGACAAAACCCAATGTGACTTGTATTGGTGAGAAAGAGTGTGATAAATGGCATATGCCTTCCCCTTGTTCATTGATATTGGGTGGCTAGTGAAATGAAACATTGACAAAATAAAAATCATCCTAATGCATTGTTTCATCCATCCACTTCATTGTTTGATCTAACAGAACTCAGAAGGTATTCCCTATGTGTTTTCTTGTGGATTTACTTCCAATTGCTAGGTGAATATATTCCCCATTGGATGATCCCTTCACCATGAGTGGAGGCAATCAATGTCACAAGTGTGTGATCACACAATCAATGGGGTTATGGTTCACAAGATTTATTCCCAACATTTAGAAGAGAAACCATGATTGGATAGTAGGTTAATATTTTGGAATTTGAGGCATCTTATTTCGTTGATGGTGTTAAATCTAATATTTATTCTTTCCCTTAGAAACACCACTAGGTATGCTAGATTCTTATCCCTTATTCCTTTTGAAAGTGCCACAAGCACCTCACTAGTGATGTGAAGTTGGTCTTAAGAATGTTTGTGATAAGTCTGAATTTATTCTCCTATGTTATCCATGCGGTCCATCGAGGTGATTTGATATCTCTTTTAGGGTTGCACCCTTATTAAGATCGCGATTGTGAACTAAATTGTAATCTAGAAGGTGGCATGATGGTGGGAAAACTAGTTGGAAATGCCATGTCATGAGTTTGAGCCTCATTCCTACACTTGCAAATTCATCCCTTAATGTCTTCTAAATTTTATGATCATTCTTTCCACTTTTCAGAAGAGAAATTACCATGGCTTAAGGAAAGGGGAGTAGTTCCTCCATTATTGGTTGGGATTGTTGGGAGTGAGCATACCAAATATTTTCTATATAAAGATTCACACTCGATTTTTTTTCCAAAAGGGATTACATAGTTAAAGGGGAATGCACTGAGTAATATATTGGGAAATGAAGTAGGACAACCCCATTTAAAGGTGAATGGATTTAAATGGTATATTATCAATATTGGTTCAATTCTCGCAAAGGAGGGAGAAAAATCTAGAGGAGGAAATATTACATGAGGGATACCTAGGAAAAGATAAGAGTTTCTTATAGAAGGGAGTAGAGCATCGAGAAAATATGGAAAGAAAATTGTTATGTCAAATGACAGATTCAGCTCTGTAATAACCCAAACTAGAGGTTTTCCTTTTTGTGCATGGATTTGTCCATAGAGCTTCCATTTTATTGGTTGATTGTTGGTTTTCTTGGTTGGTGTAAATATTTATTTATCCAAAGATTAATTTCATGCGATAGTAGAATGAATAAACACCACAAAACCCATGATATTGAGCTTAAGAATGATAACAACTGATGTAGTTATACATGTACTCAAACTTTGAGAAATTGGATGATACTCAGGTGTATGAAAAGTGTTTAAAACTCAGATCTGAATGCAACTAAATAAACAGTATTGTCGATTACTTAACAACATATAAATGGTCATATTATCATGGAGAATCATTAACAAAAATACCTTTCTTTCCAATGTTGTTAGTGAATTGTAGAGGCTTTAAACCCCATGGATAAGATGGTGTATATGGGTGGAACAGTTGCAATAACACATCTTCCAATTGTACATGCAATAGATACGACAACATTTAAAATGTGGAATCCATCCCAACAGTGGTCAACTAATAGATCTGACCTCCAAGTTTATGTATCGTTTCTATAACTAATAGATCGTGTCATAATGAGATTAGTGTCAGCAATATCAGAGGTCTCTACCTTTCCTGAAAGATGGAGAATGATCAAGCTGTAGTGTATGGGCAGAATATTGCATGTAATGACACCCAAATATAGAGAGGTCATTCCCATCCTACTAGAAGTTGGAGGGTGATATAGATGAGTAATCCCTATTTTTATGTGACTGAATGAGACGTCTATCCATGCCTTTTATACTTCCCACGTAGCCCTAATAACTGATGATATGCTCTCCCAATGCTTGATTGGGTATATCTTCAAGGATAATGATATTCACGTTCTCAATAAACGACCATACATCAGTTGATAGATATTTGCTGCTTTGATTGCTTAATGAATGTGCCCTATACAGTGAAGGAGAATACTGATGAATCTTGAATGGATGTGCATAGTTGTGAAGAGGCTCCAACGCTGCCCTAAACAAAATAGATTCAAGATGAAATGATGTACACACTGGTGAATCTGGATGATTCACCCTAGCAATTAGTTAGGGTGGATATATTTCGCCACCGAATCCTATTAGGTCAAGGAAATCCACCTTAAACCTTAAGTATCTCACCGAGCTCCCAAAACCTGTTTCCAAAAAGATGAATTATAACAATGATCCCTTTTTGGTTTGACTTATCTTCTTATATAGATTTTAGGGTTCACATGTAACTTTTAGGGTTTGCATGAGTTTATTTTTCATGCATGCAATTATAATTACTCATTAACTTATGCAAGATGAAATAATCCCTGCATGCTTGTTGATATCTGCTGCAATGTCCTTCTACAATCTACTAATGATCTCATAATGTTGTATTAATGTATTCTTTTTTCCCTGTATCATTACTCCTTATTCAATCCCCTATTATCAGTAATGGAACATTAAAAAATCCTTTTGGATGCACTTTAGAGATACAACCACTTTTTACAAAAGAAAGATATACTTAGTTTAATAGATCAGATCTTACCTACTACAAAATGAAAGGCTTAGTCGACTATATATAACAACTTAATTAAGTGGGCTAAAGTGGGATAGATTTTGAGACAGTTGTGTTTTCTCTTTATGATATTTCTAGTTACCTAAGTGATATGAACCTCCAAGGAGGCCATATAGGATCATACTCTTCTTATATAGATGGAGACAAAAAATTAATGAACTTGTATATCACTCTATGTGTAAGAAAGCTAGTCTAGTTATATCATTTCATTGGAGAGAATATATATATATATATATATATATATATATATAATAACCAGGGGAATTGGAAATTGGGGTCTAGATCGTACTTGCATAAGATGAGGTACATCTAGTCCACTAACACTATGCACATAACATCATAATGGGTGCCTTAACAATTTACCCTATTATCAACTGGTCTACACCTTCAAGGAAAGCTATATGATGACATTGTTAAGGGTATGTGACACCATTTTAAATTGTATTTTTTGTTTTCAAAATTTTAATTTGATATATTTTTATTTATGTTAAGGTTAGAGAAGCTTCAAACTATCCATTTCCAAGTCCCAATTGTCAAGGTTCACAAGCACATAATTATTTTGGAAACATAAAGTTCGAAGTGCATCTAGGAGGCCTATCGACATACAATAACAATTTGTGTGGACTATGAGATTTTGTACCCATAATTGATACCCAAGAATATATTTGTTCTTCATTGTAATATTTACATTCTCATATGTGAATAAATGCATTATCCTATATCTTTTCAAATAATTATAAGAAGGTAAGGATAAAAGGAAATATTTACAAAAGAAATTTTATATTTGATTGAAAATTTCAATAAGGAAATGAAATAAATTGCAGATGTGGAATCATAGAATGAATAGGGACATATGAAATAAGAAGAGTCACCTAGAAGACCAAAGGTTACCAAAAAACCAAGAGCCATTCTTATTTTGTATAAAATGGAACTTGACCTCAATGTGGGGAGAAAGGCTTATCCTTGAAACTTTTGTAAACTACTTTGTGAATTTATAATGAGAAGAAGCCATCGCTAGCCAAGTTGTTTCAAGATTAATTTCAAGTTTGAGACCTCAATGCACACAAAAGTTTTCCACTAGTTTGTTGTCTTTTAGAATTGTTACGAAAATGTTTTTCTATATTGTAGATTGTTCTACTGTAGAAGTAGTGTATCTTTCTCTGATCCATGTCTAAAGTAATTTGTTTATAGATCTGTGCATATTAATGTAATCAATTGCTCATTTTTTATACTTTTCTAGTGTGCACATGGTTATTTAAGTTTTTGTTCTTGTTCATGCATATTGAAGATAAAGACATTGGCGTATTTGGTGCTATTTTACATTTTTTATTTTGTTAGTTATCCCATGCATAGTTATGCATATTAGATTAGTTGCATTTCATCTATTGCATTTCAAAAACCCTAAATGATGGATCCTGATGCAACAGATAAAACCTCAAAACCATAATGGCTATCAGGACAATATTCAGATGGGTTCCCTATTCCAAACATTGTCATGCGTAATTAATAATTTTCACCAACAGTAACCCCTATTGTTTCCATAAGGAAATTCCACCCTTCCAGCACCAACTAGTACTAAGAATGAGAATTTATCTATATTAGTACCACCTAAATAATTTTTGTATGCAATAAATAATACCCAATTTTAATGATTGTAGGTCGAGATCAATCGACGTACTAGAAGTATGGTGCAGCGGTGCATATCCACACAATCAATGGAAAAAGAGGGAACAACACCTACAATGGGGAAAGACACCAAAGATGAAGTACCCCTCTTATAATTTATGAGAGAAAAAACATAAAAAATGTAGTTGTAAACATTTAAGATTTGTATTTGAATGAGTGAAGGCATGAACTATTTTCAATTTTGTAACAAGTTTATTGAACTAGTCATTGCATGGTGATATTTTAGAATTGAGGTTTCACATATGTATTGTTGGGACTCAGGACTGTCACATTTTCATCCACTTTACCTTTCGCTATTCCTCACATTTCATCGCCCCATTAACCTTTCACTATACCATTTCCATACATATATTTGGGTTTCATCTTATTATTTTCCACTTTATTCATTTTTGTATTATAAGTGAATTTATGATTAAATATTAGAAATTAACATGTTTTTCATTAATATCTCAAGTATGGATGAGCTTTGTAATGTGTAGGAATATGGGAAGGATTAATTCAAAGAAAAGACTTCTCAAATATCTCCTCCTCCAAATATGTGAAGGATTCTTAGCTTTTGTTCATAGTCTTAGTTTTGATGCTTTCATGCTTTGTCATTGATTCTTGTGATCAAAATTAAGATTGCTTTATTTTTAATGTGAGCTCACATGTGTTGTCTTGTTGCTCTTCATATGTTTTCTTTCTTTTATGAAATTTATTTTCAGCTGCGTGTTTCAGCTTCCAACATTAGATTAGAAGTTGTTTGTTTCAACTTAAGGGGGGATTAGATTAGCAATCAACAACTAGAAAGGGGTGGTTAGATTAGCTTAATTAAACTTCAATCCTGCATATATTTTGTGTGTGCTTCGTAATCCTACGAACCTCGGATCGACAAATTAAATAGTTGGGAAAATACTACTCCAGAATTAAACGACAATATTTCTGCCTAACATTTTAGCATCGTTGTCGGGGAGGTATGATGGATTGAAGTTTAGTTTGATTAATTTTCTACAAGTGTACACTAGAGTGTGAATTTCAATTTCTGCAAATAGTGTTTCAATTTTGCAAGTGTGAATTTCAATTTCAGCAAGTGTGTTTGGTTTTTGCAACTGTGAAGAGTAATTGTTTTCTATTTCAACAAGAGTGTTTTTTTAATCTTGTTCAACAAGAGAGTTCTTTTTTTCATTTAGATTTGGGTGTTGTAAGAATCCCTTTTTCAAAATGATTTAACAATTAGTTTAATCTTGGAACAGCTCACTCAGATCCTTGCAAAAGTAGGGATCTCCTCTTCTGAAGAAGAGATCCTGACAGCAGCCGAGAGCTTAATTACTCCTCCAGCAATGAACAAGGAATCAACATTCAAGGAATCCTACACATTTGATGGAGAACAATCATGTGAACAAGAGATCAAGGAGTACAACAAGGAGTTGCAGCATGATCCAAGGAGTGAAAATTATGCCTACGAAATCGCAATCGAATGATGGTTTCAAGTGAGTATGAGGTTAGAACAATCTATTTTTTCACACATTTCTGTTTATCCTCATCTTCTATTTGTAAAATTAACATTGAACATATTTTTATTACTGTTACGTGAATGGCAACATTGGATATTTAACTACACACAATTGTTTTCTAAATTCCAATTAGCATAGAGTAGGTAGGATTTTATTTTCAGTTTTTGCTTTCACCCAGAATAAGTATGTTCTCCTCTGCGCTTCGTATGATCACGAGGATGAGAAAGTAGGATGTTTTCTAACATTTTCAGGAAATAATAAATTAATGTTTGCAAACATGCTTAATTGATTTCATCTTTAATTTGCAGTTCATTTATCTCCATTTGCTAAAACGTTTTCAATTTGTAAAATAAAACTGGCCTGCAAATTCATGAGGGTCACAAGTTCATTCTTTGGAATTCTAAACTGAAACAACAGCTGAAACAGTGTCATCCCTGTAAGATTCTAGTTGGTTTGAGTCACAACAATTTCCACCACATAATCTTTGATTGAAAAAATGCACAATATGCATCTGTTTGTCGGCTCTCTCGCTAATGGATTTCTGTGATTGTTAGATGAATTTCCCATGCTTCCCATTCTTATACTAATAAAAATAGAAAATAAGAACATTTGCCAAAATTTGGAATGCTGGCGCTCATAATTTTTAAATTACAGAGACAAGGTAGCATATCCATTTTTAGATTCATATCCTGGAAGGAGAATTCTGATCGGTATGATTGCAACAATAATAATCATTTATTTTATGTGATCAATATTTATCTCTTTGTATCTTCGATACAGGATCCACTTATAAGAATTGTATGTTCAACTGAATAAAGATATTTTTCTAGCGGTGGTTGCAAAACTAAAATCCTAAGAATTGTACGTTCAACTAAATAAAGAGCTTTTTCTGCCGGTGGTTGCGAAACTAAAATCCTAAGAATTGTACGTTCAACTAAATAAATATATTTTTTTGTCGGTGGTTGCAAAACTAAAATCCCATTTATTGTTTGATTGTGTATCAATTTGATTTACAACAATCTTCTTGATTTAACAATGATTTTCATTTTGTTGGGTGCTCCATGCTGAATGGTACTTGAAATTATGGAACAAATTTATGGTTGCGATTTTAAAGATGATATATGGTCTCTCGAAATAAATGTGTTAGAGATTGCACATGGTCATGCTCCTCTATGTTCACTGTTTTCTTCCTTTGATTTTAGCTTGCTATATAATACTACTTTGAGAGTCTCCATTGCTGGTAATGATTTCTTGCATGTATTGAATGATGGTATCAACTATCGATTAATATGCATACCGACAGAGCACTGGAATGCTTGAAGGAGTTACACCAAACCCCGAGGAAAAATCACTGAGAGAGGGAATTCTAATATCTGTTGGTTCAGTTTCTTATCCTTCCTCATAGGTTTGGTCCTCAATGACTTCCCCAAAAACATAGGTTCCTTTTTCAAATGTGCTTTTCAAATGTTGTTCGGATCACCTAGCATTGAGAGGTCTCATTCCCACACAGTTATGCACACACTCCAAATCACCTATTATGAGAGGCTTCATGCATTTTTAACATTGGGCGTCCTGTTATGATTGGTTAGTGGTAATTTTTCATTTAACTTCATGGCCCCTTTTCACAAGAATTGTATTTAAGAAGAAAATTTTGGTTGAGCAGTTACTCACGCCCATCTATGATTCGTTGTCCCATACTTATTCTCCGATCTCTATTGATGTAAGTCACATTTTGGAAGGATGAGTAAGTCGTAGTCAGCAAATTGCAAATCAATCGCCCAGGAGATAGTCAGAATATGGATGGCATCAACAAAACGTGATTCTTATGCCATTTCCGAATATTTGGATCCTTCCACTGAATTGCAGGGAGAGCAAGTGCTTGCTGATAATTTTGTTAAATCTGTTGAAGATTTTCTTCGTAATGACACATCGGCAGTGTTCCAGAAACTTATCTTACATGTACCATTGTGTCAAACTTTATTTACCACTGATGTGCTAGAAATTAAATCCATGCATCAATTTTTAGATCAATGCATCAATTGTTAGATCAATCAACATCTTTAGATCAATATATCACTTCTGCATTAAATTGGATTGTTCGACTTGTTCAACATGCTCTCAGGGGATGGATGGTGTTCAATTGATGAGACTTATGTTGAAATGACCTCTACGCAGGATATTTTTTTAATACGAGCTAAAGCCTCCTTAAGTTATAGTCATTTTTTAACATGGAATGCACAAAGCACACACTATTGACTAAGATATCTCAATCGCGCGCTGATTGTTGATTATATTCATCAAAATTTTGGGTGACTCTTTCAGGTGCCTTATACTCAGTTACTTAGGGAACAATACATGATGATACACGTCGACTGATACACATGGATAATTTCACAATGAAAGTCTCAAGGAGAAGTTGAGTAATGAGGCAGCCAGTACCAAGGAGAAAATTGACAAAGCCATGGATTCTGCACATAACATGACATAAAAATGATAGCACACTAGAGGAAGGTTTGGGTGAAGATAATGGTTAGCGAAATGGAGCACTACTGCTTGAAGAAACCTCGAAGCTAACAGGAAGCTAGCTGGGACCAGGGAAGAATCATGCTATTCATGTTTTTACATTGTTTCTACATTGTTTATTTACCCATTATCTTTTCCATAAACATATCCAGGAGCGTAATCTTCTGCTAGTGATATGTAGTGTCAAAGGCACTTATGTCAATGTGGGCGTAGGTTGAAAGAAGGAAGCACGCCTTATATAAAAATCCTTGTGTCTGATCCAAACCCTGAATCTATCATGAGGAATGGTATCAGTGAGCATAGTGCGATAAGAATTGACTGCATGCAGGACAATGAAAAATAAAGAGGATAACTTAGAACCATGGGTAGGAGCAAATAGATACTTATGGGGCAGGTATTCATGTATTTTATGTTAACGATGGTTTATGCAAGATCTAATGGGTATTACAGCTAGTTGTTACACCCGGGTGTTGCAGTTGGCTAGTTACAGCGGGTGTTGCAGGTGGTTGTTACAACTGAGTGTTTCATCTCGTTGTTGCAACTGGCTGTTACAGTTATAGGTGGTGTTACAACTATAGGTGGTGTTGTAGTTGGATGTTACAGCTATAGGTGGTGTCGTTGTTTGCCATTTTTTATTTTTATTTTTGTTTTGGTATGTAAAATAAAAATTATAAAACCATGAAAATAAAGAAAAACATTATAAAAAACAAAATTCAAAATTGCAAATGGACATTCCAATTTCCTGAATATCGAACATGTTTTTATGATTTATGCTAATTTGTTTCTTGGAGTCACTTTAGCAGTAATCGACGATGAAACAAGTGTGCAACAGAAACATGTATAGAAACACATTTTATTTCTTTTATTTTCTGCATTCGTACTTCTTTATGCATGTTATGTTTTTTGAACGTCTCACAAGTTTTCATGCAGGATTTGTACCAAGTTTTTAGGTTTAAAGACACTCGTATTTCATACTGATGTGATTTTCAGGAATCACAAGATTTTTCAAAGAAAAACATGATTTGTTGACAGCTTGAAGGAGATGCTTCTCATCGTACATATCATGATGTTTGTTGTTACACAACAACCTTTCATGAAATCATTTGCGTTATGATCTGTAATTTACCCACATTTCCCCTTCAAGGCACATTAGTCATCCATGATGGACTCCACTATTTCATTTCCTTAACTGTAATGACTTCACACATGCCTATCTTTCTGATTTGCATACATCCCTTTATCTTTTTCAGTTCATTTTTTCCTAATTTTTCCATTCCGGTTTTCCTTCTGAATAAAACTAGCTCCCTTTCCATGACTACATTGTCTTATCATATACACTGCTTGACCATGATATCTTTTCATTTATAGTCCTACCAATATTTTGTACCAACTCATGTTTACTGATGTGAAATTCCTTAAGGCCCACCTTTCAATAAGTATTTCCCCATCGACCTCAACACCTTATTTGGGATATAGACTAGAGTTCATTTTGAGTAATTGAAGGCTTGCATGCCTTAATGGAAAGTTCTCTCACTGAAAATCATGAGAATACATGAATGTCCCTTGATAGTTAGATCTTGCAAGTGTCTCGACATCAACACATCTATTCTCACTTTGCAAGATGTACTTGGGTACCTTGGCACTCATTGATATCAATGGTGAGTCTCCCTCGCATTGGTTAATGACATTCATCAATGGCCAGTAATCCAATGATTTCTCTTCATGCTCGGCCTCGAAACATACACCTGCATGACATTGGGTTTTGTAGTAGGTGAAGACTATATCAGCAGTATAGAAGCGTGACTTCAGATATATGAGAGTACCTTTCCTCACATTTCACAGCCCCATTAACCTTTCACTATACCATTTCCGTACATATATTTGGGTTTCACCTTATTATTTTCCACTTTATTCATTTTAATATTATAAGTGAATTTATGATTAAATATTAGAAATTAAAATGTTTTTCACTAGTATCTCAAGTATGGGCGATCTTTGTAATGTGTAGGAATATGTGAAGTATTAATTCAAAGAAAAGAGTTCTCGAATATCTCATCCACCATTTCAAGGAGATAGTTATTCAAAGAATATTCCAAGGAGAAGATCATGGAGATTTGGTTGGTATATCCCATCTAGGATTTATGAGAGACATGTGGAGAATTTATGATAAAAATGTGGAGGATTTGAAGCGATCATATATTGTAATAATAGGAAAGTAGTTGAGAGTGGTTGAGAGAATAGTGGATCTGTCATTATGAGATGGTTATCTTCTTCTCAAAGAAATTCATGTATAAAAGAGAGTGCTCTCTCTTCATTTGGGGGATCATATATTAGGGGAATATTAGTCTCAGATTGTAGAAGTTAGTCTTGACTTTGTAATTTGGAGAAGGGGATTGTTAGTGTTTGTTCATAGTATTAGTTTTGATGCTTTCATGCTTTGTCATTGATTCTTGTGATGTAAATTAATATTGCTTTATTGTTAATGTGAGCTCACGTGTGTTGTCTCGTTGCTCTTCATATGTTTTTTTTTATGCAATTTACGTTCAGTCGTGTGTTTTAGCTTCCAACATTAGATTAACAGTCGTGTGTTTCAGCTTAAGGGGGGGTTAGATTAGCAATCAGTAACTATCAAGGGGTGGTTAGATTTGCTTAATTAAACTTCAATCTTGCATATATTTTGCATGTGCTTCGTAATCCTACGAACCTTGGATTGAAAAATTAAATAGTTAGGAAAATACTACAACAGAATTAAACGACAATATTTTTTCCTAACATGTATATGTCTAAATATGTGTGACCTCTTTAGATGACTATGGTTATCCTCAAGGGACTAGCCACCCCTTCTTGAGTTAACGGGAGGAATATGAGATGACCATATAGTTTATAATTGGGTTACTAATATTACTGCTTTTGTTTCCAGTACTTTAATTATTTATGTAGCTCTATGTTTGATAGTACTGTGCTGATTAGAACAATTAATATAACTATGTTTGTTATTTTTGAAATTTATATGTGAAATGTTTGTTCACTTTTTTGCATAGCTTATTATTGAATATGTGTGACATCTTCTGAGGAATATGGTTATCATCAAGGGGATAGCCACCCCTTGTTGAGTTAACCTATGGAAAATGAGATGAACACATGACCTTCCTTATCCTGGGATGATGATTATGATCTTCCTCTCATTGCAATTAGAGGAAATTTCAATTTAAAATGGGCCTTCCAAAAATAATACAAATTCCATGTCATCATGTATTAGCCAATCAAAATTCTTTAAAATTAAAAAACGGAGCACCTCTTAAACAAAATTTTAATATAAATTTGGGGATGGGTATCATAAAAAAAACTACTTTTTTTGTTCGTATTTTCATCATATCTCCCTGTGTTTTTAGTCAAATTTCGATCAGGAGATCTTGTTGGATGCATAATTAAATTCCGTATCCAACGAGTACCAACTCGGCATACTTTTTATGGGCCCAACTACATCATANTCTAGGAACTGAAAACACAGTCTCACAAAGAATACAGACAAATATGCATAAAATTGGCAAAATGGTGCTGCAATGGAAGTAGCAGCTCTGTATAATCAAAATGAAAGAATTATGATACAATATAATCATCATGCAAGATGCATGAATGCCAAGATAATTTGAATTCCCAAGGAGGTCATTCGAATTGAATGAGTGAGTCTAGCTTAACTGAATGTAAGCCACAGTGAACACACAGTTAACCACTGATCAAAACCCTAATTGACTCAACTGAGTCCTAACTGAAGTCAGATTACAATAAATGACTTAGTCTAACTGAAACTAGCTCAGACACATGTCACTTCATGCCAACCCACAAGTGGTAGCGCATCAATCATCCCAATGAACCTTGATGAGGTTAACTGAAGTCTAAATGGCCATCAGAGGTGGTTGGAGGTGCCCCTGTTGATTCCAGTTCATTAAATATTAATTCAATAATAAATTTAATGAAAGGAGGCACCTTCACTTCTCTTTTTACCTGATTTTAACCATCAGTTAGCAATTAAATGCATTTATGACACTCATATCACCCCCAGTGTGCTCATGTTGATGTCATATAGTGCTCCTCTAATGTCAATTAAGTCAATAAAACTTAGGATAGTGGTTTAACTAGGCCAAATTGATCAAAGTGTGTATGGTGGTAAATGTCTCCAACAACCCCCCTTAAGATATACTTAGGAGAAGTAGAAAACATAAAGTGCATAAGAATACTAGGACCCTGGAAACAAAGGCCATAGGTCACCCTGTACAATAGTGAAACTCAAACAATGCTAAAAAAAAAAATAAGTGAGGAAAAGAGGGAAAACCTAGTGGGAAAACCCCCCCCTCAAGCTGAACATTGAAAGTAGTTGGATCACCCTGATGAACTCACCCCCAACAGTGAACGGAGGTAAGTGAACTTCTTTTCTAAAAATATCTTGGTGAATATGTCTATAATATACTCATCAGTCGGGCAGTATTGCAGAATGATGGTCCTGTCATGCACTAGCTCCCTGATATAGTGCATGTGTATCTCTACATGCTTGGTACTCTACCTGGTAACTGGATCCGTGGATATCTTAATAGCACTTTGATTGTCACAAAAAAGGACAGTGGACAAATTACTACTAAGATCAAACTCTGAAAGAATGTCTTGCAACCAAACAGCTTGGATGCAAGCATTCACCGCTCCTCGATACTCGGCCTCTGTTGAAGACAATGTTACAGCGACCTGCTTTTTGCTAGACCAGAAAATGGGTCCACCACCAAACATGAAGACATATCTGAAAGTATACTTACGATCAATAGAATCACCCACCCAATCGAAATCTGTGTACCCAACCAGCTCTAGCTCGGAGTCTGCAACATAGTGAATGCCATAAGTCCTGGTTCCCTGAATATACTGGAGGATCCTCTTGGCTGCCTTCCAATGAAGATGATGGGGTTGCTGCATGTATCTTGATATAGAATTCATGGCATAATAGATATCAGTCTGAGAATGATTCAAGTACAACAAGTTACCAATTAGCTATCGATAAATAGTGCAGTCCATGGGAGGTGTGTTTTTTCCTTGTTCAATGTTGATCCCTGAAAGGAAAGGGAATGGAGCAGCTCTACATTCAACCATGTTAAACTTTACTAACAAGTTTGATATGTATTTGGACTGAGTGACCATTATCCCATTAGAATTTTGCTCAATTTTGATCCCCAAAAATTGTTTTAAGAGCCCCAAATCGCTCATTTCAAATGCATTGTGGAGAGCAGTTTTGATGACTGAAATAGAAGAAACTATGCTACTTGTGATCAATGAGTCATTAACATATAAAAAAATAATAATCAAATGACCATTATACTGCTATATATACACATTTGGATCTTATTTACACCTTTGGAAGTTTTGCGAGAGAAGGAAGGCATCCATCTTGGAATACCACTCTCTTGGGGCTTGTTTTAACCCGTATAGTGACTTCTTTAGCTATTCCACTCTCTTGGGGCTTGTTTTAACCCGTAGAGTGACTTCTTTAGCTTGCAAACCAAAGATGGATCAGAAATGTAGCCCTCAGGCTACTTCATGTATATCTCCTCATGAATATATCCATGCAGAAAGGATGACTTAACATCCATATGATGCACTTCCCAGTGCTTAGATTCTAAAATTTCCAAAACTAGGCGGATGGACTCCATTTTTGCAACTGGTGCAAAAGTCTCATGTTAGTCCACACCTTGGAATTGGGAGAAACCTTTTGCCACCAAACTTGCCTTATATTTTTAGGTGCTTCCATCATCAGCAAACTTAGTCCAAAACATCCACTTGCATTGAACTAATTTCCTCCCCGGAGGAGGAAAAACTAGCTCCCGAGTGGTGTTTTTCTGAAGAGAATTCATCTCTTCATCCATGGAAAATTGCCATCTCGGATCCTTTAAAGCATGGTAGTAAGAATTAAGGTATAAAATTATCATCAAATAAAAATATTCAAACATCAAATAATTAGTACAAGAGAGCGCAATACCTGCTCTTTGGAAATTGGATTGGGTTCTCCTTGGATCATCCGGTTTTCCAATGTTATCTCCTGCGGAGGAGAGTGTCTGTCGGGCCCAAGTTGGAAGATGATTTTGTACTTTAGGTTCTGATTAATCATCTTATGTTTACTGTACACTGATATCATAAATTATAGGATCCAAATCAGGGTCATTACCCCCAATTTCATCATCCAAATATTCAGTTGAATAGGAAGAAAATTCAGGAGTTTTCTCCTTCACTAGTTCTACCTCCTGAAGAGGCTCATCGAACTTGACACTCCTTTTAATGATGATCTATTTTGTTTTGATATCCAGTAGCTTGAAACCTTTTGATTCATTAGTATATCCAATCAATAGACATTCTATGCTTTGTGGTTGCAAAGCCCTCTTTTTATCAAGAGGAATTCAGGCCCATGCAATGGACCCAAACACCCACAGATTCGACACATCTGGCTTGTGTCCAAAGTATGCTTCTAAAGGGGTATTCCCTTTCAAAGATGAGTGTGAAACTCTGCTTTGAATATATGCTGCAGCATGCATGGCTTCCTCCCACAAATTTGCAGCCAACTTCTTTGATTCCAACATGCAGGTGGTCATCTCATTGAGAGACCGATTCTTCCTCTCTGCTACACTGTTTTGCTGGGGAGTGTAGGGGACTGAATGCTGGATCCGAATACCACTTTGGGAACCTATATGCAGTAACTAATTACTGACATACTCCGTGCCATTATCAGATCTCAAGATCTTGATCTTTTGGCCAGATGCATTCTCAATCAAGGCCTTTAATTCAGTGAATTTTTCCAAGACTTCCGACTTCTATTTGATAAAAAAGACCCATGTGTATCTGGAAAAGTCATCAATGAAAGTTAGAGCATACCTTGATCTATTCATGGATGTGATAGGCATGGGACCACTGATATCAAAATGTATCAGTCCCAATATGCATGATGCTCAGCTTTCCTTCCCCCGATCCAACTTATGCTCAGGGTGCTTTCCAACAACACGGCCCTTGCAAATTCCAGTGGTAGCTTTGATGACTAGGAGGCCTTCAACCATAGAATTATTCTGTAATTGATGCAAGTATTTGAATTTCATATGGCTGAACCTCTCATGCCATAGTATACTAACTTCATTTCCATGATTCAGCAATGTGGTGCACTTTGCATCCGCCACAAAATGGGAGAACTCGTAGGCTTTTGCATGATGGGTTGCTAGGCCTTTTGCTACAAGTTTTTCGGATGCAATTTCTGTGATCTCT
Source organism: Pseudotsuga menziesii (assembly GCA_001517045.1). NCBI lineage: Eukaryota > Viridiplantae > Streptophyta > Pinopsida > Pinales > Pinaceae > Pseudotsuga > Pseudotsuga menziesii. The sequence goes on along the minus strand of LPNX010495797.1, from coordinate 422,455 downwards.
ACATCATTTGGGCTAAAGGAGACTCTATTGGGCACTCCCATATGTGTCATTTGATAAACAATTAGGAGGTTATATGTAAGAGATGGTACATACAGAACATTGGAAAAATAACCATGCTCAAGATCTACAGCACCTTGTCCTTTGGATATGATTGTGGAGTCATCTCCCATGTGGATGGGGATGGATTTTCTGGTATCCAAAGATGAGAACGAGTCTCCTTTAGCCATCATGTGGTTCAAATCTCCAGATTCTATCAAGAGTGCTTTGGACTTCAAAGTGCTTTCCATGAGGGCATGACCTCTTTCATGTTGTGGTTCCCGATCTTGATGATCTCTCCTCCGAAAGATTTCTTGAATATTGGTGTGATTTCTCTCAAGGAGAGAGGTAGCTTCATCAAGTTTATTTTTCATGTAGGCATGTTCAGGATGGAATCCCTGCCTGCAATATGAACACTTGACTTTTTCCTTTCCATGATGTCACTTTCCTTTGTTCTTCTTTGAGTCAGAAGACCCTTCATGCTGCTGGTTTTCAACTTTAGGCTTAGGAGCTTCGAATTTGATTTTTGGGTTATCCTGCTGCTTTCTTTTACCCTTCATATCTTTGGGCCATGAGACATGGAGGGCTTGACCATGGGAGGATCTGATGATCCCCATCTGGACAAGCTTATCATGTTCACTTGTTAAGGACTCAATGAAGGCATTGAGTGAAGGCATATTCCATCCAGGGGTTGTGAGATTCCCTGCACGGAATGTAGGGACAAAAAATGAATAATCATCTCCAAGTTTGGAGAGTATGGCGAGGATGAGCTAATCATCCTCCTCCTCCACCTTACATTGCTTCAATAGTAAGAAAATGTTCTTGAACTTTGTGAAAAAATCATTTAAGGTCTCAAAATTGGAAGGCTAGAGAGACATCAACTCATTTTCAATCTAGTATACTCTCAAATCATCCTATTTTCCATACAAGGTTTCCAATTTTTCCCAGATTTCCTTCGGATTCTTCAATCCTGAGAGATGAAAAAGAAGATCCTGGGAAACAGAGAAGCACAAGAAACCGAATGCTTCATCTTTCTTGTTCAAGAATCTAGCTTTGTCTATCACAGAAGTAGGGTCTTCTTCAGTGACCCTATAGAGACCTTTGGCACATAGCTGGATCTCCATGTCTCCTTTCCATGAGTGGAAATTGAACGGAGTCAAGAGTTCTATGGAAGAAGCCATCTGAAACTGCTGGAGAGAATGCTTTCACCTATTAAAAACCTGCAAATCACAACAAAAGGGGCACCATAAGTTCGGATAGCTTGAAAACTTTAGGCTTTCATCACACCCAGCATAGTTGACCAAGCAAGCTTGATCAACAATTCCTTTACGTGGGGTATTAAGTGGCAAGCCTTGGCTTCTGGTGCAGTGCTGGAATTTTGAGCTTTTGCTCAATTTCTCATGCAAGATCTATCAAAAACCCTGTTTTTGAGATATTTTAGCTTTGTCCCACTATGAGCTCTGATACCATATTAATTTGTCACAGTGGTCTAGGAACTGAAAACACAGTCTCACAAAGAATATAGACTAATATGCATAAAATTGGCAAAATGGTGCTGCAATGGCAGTAGCATCTCTATATAATCAAAATGAAAGAATGATGATACAATAAAATGATCATGCAAGATGCATGAATTCCAAGACAATTTGAATTCAAAGGAGGTTATTCGAATTGAATGAGTGAGGCTAGCTTAACTAAATGTAAGCCACAATGAACACACAGTTAACCACTGATCAAGACAATAATTGACTCAACTAAGTCCTAACTGAAGTCGGAGTGCAATAAATGACTAATTCTAATTGAAAGTAGCTTAGACACATGTTACTGCATGCCAAGCCACAAGTGGTAGTGCATAAATCACCCCACTGAACCCCAATGAGGTTAACTGAAGTCTAACTGGCCATCAGAGGTGGTTGGAGGTGGTTGGAGGTGCCCTTGTTGAATCCAGTTCATTAAATATTAATTAAATAATAAATTTAATGAAAGGAGGCTCCTTCATTGCTCTGTTTAACTGATTGTAACCATCAGTTAGCAATTAAGTGAATTTATGACACTCAGATCACCCCCGAAGTGCTCCAGTTAGCCTCCCCGAATGAAGGAGAAGGCTTAGTTGGCCTCCTTGACTAAAGGTAGGCGTGGGTGTGCTCATGCTAATGTCACATAGTGCTCATCTGATGTCAACAAAGTCAACAAAAGTTAGGATAGTGGTTTAACTAGGCCAAATTGACCAAAGTAAGCGTGTATGGTGGTAAGTGTCTCCAACACGCCCCCTTAAGATATACTCAGGAGAAGTAGAAAACATAAAGTGCATAAGAATGATAGGGCCCCGAAAACAAAGGCCATAGGTCACCCTGTACAATGCTCAAAACAAACTAAGTGAGGAAAAGAGGGAAAACCTAGTGGGAAACCGCCCCCCCTCAAGCTGAACACTGAAAGTAGTTGGATCACCCTGATCAACTCACCCCCAATAGTGAACGGAGGTAAGTGAACTTCTTTTCTAAAAATATCTTAGTGAATATGTCTGTAATAAGCTCATCAGTCGGGTAGTATTGAAAAATGATGGTCCTGTCATGCACTAGCTCCCTAATATAGTGCATGTGTATCTCTACATGCTTGGTCCTCTTCCTGGTAACTGGATCTGTGGATATCTTAATAGCACTTTTATTTTCATAAAATAGGACAGTGGAAAAAGTACTACCAAGATCAAACTCTGAAAGAATGCCTTGCAACCAAACAGCTTGGATGCAAGCATTCACCGCTCCTTGATACTCGACCTCTGCTAAAGACAATGCTATGGCGGCCTGATTTTTTCTATACCAAAAAATGGAGCCACCACCAAACATGAAGACATATCCGGAAGTAGACTTCCGATCAATAGAATCACCTGCACAATTGAAATCTGTGTACCCAATCAGCTCTAGCTCGGAGTCTGCAACATAGCGAATGTCGTAGGTCCTGTTTCCCTGACTATACTAGAGGATCCTCTTTGATTCCTTCCAATGAATATCATGGGGCTGATGCATGTATATTGATACAGCATTCACGGCATAATAGATATCAGTCCAAGAATGAGTCAATTACAACAAGCTACCAATCAGCTGTCGATAAATAGTACAGTCCATGGGAGGTGTGCTTTTTCCTTCTTCAAGGATGATGTATGAAAGGAAAGGGAATGGAGAAGCTCTACATTCAGCCATGTTAAAATTTACTAACAGTTCTGATATGTATTTGGACTGAGTGACCATTATCCCATCAGAATTTTTCTCAATTTCGAGCCCCAAAAATTGTTTTAAGAGCCCCAAATCGCTCATTTCAAATGCATTGTGGAGAGCAGTGTTGATGACTGAAATAGAAGCAACTATGCTACCTATGATCAGCAAGTCATAAAAATATAAAACAATAATAATAAAATGACTATCATACTGCTGTATATACACATTTGGATCTGATTTACACCTTTGGAATTTTTGCGAGAGAAGGAAGGCATCCATCTTGGAATACCACTCTCTTGGGGCCTGTTTTAACCAGTATAGTGACTTCTTTAGCTTGCAAAACAAAGATGGATCCAAAATGTAGCCCTCGGGATGCTTCATGTGTATCCCCTCATGAATATATCCATGCAAAAATTATTACTTAACATCCATATGATGCATTTCCCAGTGCTTAGATGCTGAAATCGCCAAAACTAGACAAATGAAGTCCATTTTTGCAACCGGTGCAAAAGTCTCATGGTAGTCCACACCTTGGACCAGGGAGAAAACTTTTGCCACCAAACTTGCCTTATATTGGTAGGTGCTTCCATCAATAGCAACCTTAGTCCAAAACACCCACTTGCATTGAACCAATTTACTCCCTGAAGGAAGAGAAACTAGCTCCCAAGTGGTGTTTTTCTGAAGAGAATTCATCTCTTCATCCATGGCAACTTGCCATCTCGGATCCTTTCGAGAATGGTAGTAAGACTTAGGGTCTGAACTTATCATCAAATAACAAGATTCAGACAGAAAATAATCATTACAAGAGAGTGCAATACCTACTCTTTGGAAATCAGACTGGGTTCTCCTTGGATCATCTAGTTTTCTAATGTTATCTCCTGCGGAGGAGAGTGTCTGTTGGGCCCAAGTTGGGAGATGATTTTGTACTTCAGGATCTGATTCAGCATATTATGTTTGATGTACACTAATATCATAAATTAGAGGATCCAAATCAGGGTCATCACCCTCAATTTCATCATCCAAATATTCAGTAGAATAGGAAGGAAATTCAGCAGTTTTCTCCTTCACTAGTTCTACTTCCTGAAGAGGCTCATCGAACTTGACACTCCTTTCAATGATGATCTGTTGTGTTTTGATATCCAGCCACTTGAAACCTTTTGATTCATTAGGATATCCAATAAACATACATTCATTTTTACTTGTATGTGATGTTTAGCATTCCATGTTTACTTAACCTTGCATTTCTAGCCTTGCATGTTTACTTGTATGTGATGTTTAGCCTTGCATGGTTCATGATGCTTGGTTCATGATGTTTACTTTACTTGCATGTTTAAATTGAATTGCATGTTAACTATTATAGCTGATTTCACCCCTCCAAGTGAATCACACTTTGTATGGCCTTCCCTTGTCCCGCTGTAGACTCCTTAGACCCCATGGACCATTTTTTGTCCTTTGATGTTTCCTTGACCATCCCTAAAAACATGAGAAAAATGATACACGTGACTTTTAAAACTATAAGCGTATATATGCACGGGTTTGACCACTAAATCCACGTACATCGGGATGTGTACAAAATCCAAATCCTTTTGGAGTTTTCCTTGACATGGATCCAACTCATTTGACTCCTGGCCTTCCATATACCTTGAGATCACTCGGATTTGACCTTTCATTACCCCTTTGAAAAGCTATATAAGGAACCCCTTGGTACATTGAAGGCATAAGAGAGAATTGAGAGAAAAGAAACTATAGTCCATTGTTGCTAGAACTTATGCTTGATTTTGCATCCCTTTGTCCCTTGGAGCACTTTTGTGTTCTTCCCAACCTTGCCTTTTGCTTGTGAGCTTGCTATCTAGAGAAGGAGGATCAAAGTGGTGGAGGCCCAAGTGGGGGATTCAGTTTCTCCGGTTTGCAGACATGCCGACAGAGGTTGTATCTTGTAATCTCTGATTTATATTAATAGAAATATCTTTTCCTGCCCAATAATGTGTGTTTGAACGAATATTTTATCCATTGGATTATGTCAAATGCTTATACATTATTGATTATATATGCTAGAATAGATCTAAAACCATGATATATAGAATGCTTGTATTGTTTACTTATTGTTGAGGGAGTAATATATCAATTCAAGCTAAATTTGGAAAGCTCAATGGGGATCTACTTCAACCTTTCAGAATAAGGTACGAGGTCTGATCCTTTAGTGTTAGACATTTAATTTCTATTGCATATTGGAAAGGATTGATTTCTGGAGTCAAGCTGTCTGTTGTGGTACCCCAAGCCATAGGAATTTCTCTCTGTAACATAATTGGTGACTCTGTTGGGGATGTTCCTTGTTTGTGTTTGGGATTTGCGGGCACAATGGGCTTGATATTCTTGACTTGCTCTTTGTTTCTCCTTGTTTCTGTGTCGCATTTTATAGTATGTTTATCCATTGACACTCCCCTTTATTGGTTTGGCCTTGGCCTGCTTTTTACCACTGCCTTCTCTATATACACGTGTTTTTGGCCAAAAGCTGCGTACATATGCAGATTTTTGGCCAAAAGTCACGTACATATGCAACTGTTCTTTAAACAGTTGTGTACATCCTCCCTTTTGGTGAGTTTGATGTTGTGGGAAGTTGTTGGGTGGGTTGTGAGTGTGGTTGGGTCTTTCTTGGGTCTGATGTTGTCTGTTGGATGCTTCTTTTGTGACCAGAGACCGCATTTTCATTGATTTTTTTAAAAGTAGTTTTAGTCATTTATCCTTTTTGTTTTTCCATTAGTGCATTACTCTTTTTGTCTTGGTGTCTTGCTAGGCTTGTATTTTATACTTTCTGCAGAGACTGAGAGTTTTAGATGACTTTTATTGAATTTTTCATTCTTTTATATTGAAAAATACAAGGCAGTTGCACTCTTAGTTGCATCTTAGATATGGATTTGAGGAGGTACTTGCATTGGATTACTTGGATGAGAGTTGTGTTTAGGATTTCATATAGGAAGGATTGCATTGGCATTCGGAAAGGAATATATATTTATGCATCTCATGTAGTGGCATACCCTATTTTTCATTTAACAAATATTGCACTTAGCATTGTTAGTTATGGTGTGCATATTTATTTCACTACTGAGTCATAATGTCATTAGTTGCATGGCCATTTACCTTTGTGTAATTACAGCCAATTAAAATCAACGCTTAATTAAAATGAACTACACTCTTTTCTTTTATAGGGTGCACCAACAAGCTTAGGTTTTAGGGTCTTGGAATAGCTCATTGTGAGTCAATTCTTCAAGACCACTAAACAACAACATGTATGTGTCTGTCCAGGTGAGTGTGTGAAATCTTTGGTATAACCAGTGTTTCTAAGGATCCTCCTCTCAAAAGGGAGTTAAGCACGAGGCAGTGTGAGCGGTTATTGATTGGGATGACCCCTAGTCATAACTGAGTAGCACCGGAGATATTTCTAGGATTGTATTCATATCTAGGGGCTCTTTCGAGAGTTTCAGGCTTTGCTACCTTGCCGATACGTTCAATCCTGCCTGCGACTGTCTGCCTGAGCATTGATTATATTGAGGTGACCTTAGTGGCATTACCTAGGATATCGAGGAGGTACTTTGCAGGGGTTATTCTGTGGGTGTCCCGGCTAGGTTGGGGTCGGACAGCACAGTCGCTTTACGCGTTGAAGCTGAGGGCCACAATAATTGGTTACGTACCTCCGCTTGTAGTGTATGGGAGCTTCAAGCCTCTCCTAGGCGAGACATACTTGCTGCATTCAGGAGCTCACATATCCTCCCCTTGGTTTGCTTGTATTTTGGCTGTAGATTTTCTTAGGAGTGTGCTTTTTGTGCGCTAGTTGGCCTTTAGGATCACGGTTACTTGAGTATATTTATGCTCTCTTGAGTTCGGGTCCTTTTATTTTTGGCATGCCTGGTATCCTATCACCCATCCTTGGTCCTAGTATGGAACCTGGTGTCAGACTTGGGGGCATCACAGCCCCTTACCCTGCTCATAGATTTGGGAATGGTCACATTCTACCCTCTACTCCATTTGTGGAGGATGTTGACTCCCTTCTCTCAGTCTTTACACCGGTGGTCACCCTCACAGGGGTGGTAGTGGATGCGTGAATGTTTGTTCTACACCTTAATTTCCTTTTTATGTCCCATCATTCATTGCATTGTTTCCTTTGGGTGCATTTTTCATGATCATTCCTCCCTATTCCCTATAGTTTTTATTCTTTATTGACTATTTTGGGTTGTTTTGGACTAATATGGTTGTCACATAGGGTCCAGTTTTTGTACACTCTCTTTGTGGTTTCGACCCGTTCATTCCTATCACAGGTATTATGTCTGAACTGGCATATAGGTTAGGATTTCACATCCGCTTGCACTTATGCATTGCCTTATGACCATTCCATCTTAACCTTAGGTACGAACCCATTCCATGGTATCACATAACCTTCATGTTGCTGTTAGAAGTGGTACTATGTGAACGGTAGAGCTTTCCTATAGATGGGTGCCCCAGTTAGCTCCCTTTTTCATTTGGTACCCATGCTGTGAGTCCTCTCTTAGGTTTGGGATTCCCTTTTAGTCTTTCCATGTCCTTGAGAAAGAGCTTCATACTCCTCTTGAACTTTATGCTAGCCATTTTCCTCAGGACTCCCTTATATCAAGCTGTAATTGCATTATCATGAGCTTTGCCTGCCTTATTGAGCCTTATGCTAGCTTCCCTGACATTGCGTTTCAGCCATATAGCCCGAGCTTGTCTCATGTCTAGCCATGCAGAGCCATTTTATATATCCTTTATAGCTTGATTCCCTTTTTACTGGGAGGGGATTTTCCCCCGAGTGTCGATATCCTACACATGTATCCTTGCATTGAGCATAGGTATGTTCCATGGCTTGGAACTAGTTTGTTTTCCCCTATGACACTCATCTCCTCCTAGTCTGTAACTATAAAGCCATTTTATTCTTTTTCAAGCTTTTTAAATAATTGAAAAAGTCCAAAAAAATAAAAAAACCAAAAAGCTGGACAAGGAAAGATGTTATCTTTGGCAGCTGTCGAGTCGTGTCGCCTTCAAATAGAACACTGTATATCACCTCCATTGGTCGGGTTATAGTTTGAATTTAGGATTTGTACTCATTTATCTTAGTTTATCTCCACCGACTGGTTAAGCTTCCAGTCCCTATGGAGCCTCTGTCAATACCTCCTGTGTCGCAGAGATGTCCCGGTTTGTATATCGAGTCTATGCTACCATTATTTAGTCACCATACACCTTTATTCTCTTGTTCAAAGGAAGTTGAAGCTTGAGTCGGCCATTCCTCAGTTCTCTTGACTTTGCATGTCGGCCATTCCCGGTACAGTTACTGGTTCATGTACCTTATGATCGAGTCCTTCCACATTATACAACTTTGCTGAGTACCTCATGTTGGATGATGGGGGATGCCTTAATGCCCTCCTTCCAGTGGATTTCATCCAATCAACTTCATATCATTTATTCTGGGTTTGGAATCTAGAGTCATTTTGAGTGCCTTGAAACTTGCAGTCATCAGTGGCAAGTTCTCTCGCCATCGACAGTATTTTGGGAATACATCAATGTCCCCTGATCGATGGATCCTCTCAAGTGTTCCACCTCAACACATTTATTCACACTTGTTAGTTTGAACTCTAGTACCTTAATTCCCATTTTCATTATCAGTGGGTGATCTCGCATCTGTTAACGGTATACATTAATGACCGGTAATCAGACGATGGACTACTATGTTCGACCTCGACACCTCTATTCGCATAGTAGGACATGTACTCGTAGCGGTTTTTGTAGAAGACTTTCTAGATTGGTGGCATCTCTTATATGCTACCTCCTTGATCGTACCAGTGTTCATGAGATTTCAGCTCTCGTGACTTGATTCCAGTATATGTCAGATATTTCCAGCCACTATGGAGATTTTGATTTGTTATAGATCTTCAGCCATTATGGAGATCATACTCCTTTGTATATCTTCATCATGGAGATTATGATCTATGTATTTTGTACATGGCGATGACCACTTATGTGATATATTGTATCATGCCTATTCATGGCCATTGTACTCTTATGTATCTGGGACTGCTATATGTATTTGTAGTTATGTGCAGAGTTGTATTATTGTACTATGCCGATTGGGTGGCTGGTCTTCCATTTGGGATCCTTCATCACTCCACTTCTGGGATGGACTTATAATGTATTTCGGCCATCGTATGACCCCTCTGACCTCACACATTAGGGGGCATTTGTTATAGTTGATTTCACCACTCCAAGTGAATCACACTTTGTATGGTCTTCCACTATCCCGCTGCAGACTCCTTAGACCCCATGGACCATTTTTTGTCCTTTGATGTTTCCTTGACCATCCCTAAAAACATGAGAAAAATGATACACGTGACTTTTAAACCTATAAGCGTGTATATACGCG